>JAJPUD010008008.1:29778-43823 GCA_023553655.1 Myrmecobius fasciatus
TAATGCTGAGTGAAACGAGCAGAACCAGGAGATCATCATACACAGCAACAACAGTATTACATGATGATCAATTCTGATGGACATGGCTCTCTGCAACAAAGAATTGTCTCAAACCAGTTCCAGTTGTTCACTGAAGAAAACCATATACACCCAGAGAGAGGGATATGAAATATGGACCACAACATAACATTTTCATGCTCTCTATTGAGGTTTGCTTGCATTGTGTTTTCTTTCTCTGATTTTCTTTTTTTCTTATAGATAGGATTTTTCTTGCACAACTTGTCAAGTATTTTAACATTATTAACATGTAGTGGACTTCCTGCCATCTAGGGGAGGGGAGGGGACTGGGGGTAAAATTTGTAAAGGAAAGCTTTGTAAAGATCAATGCTGAGGAACTACCCATACATATGTTATACCAATAAAAAGCTTTAATAAAAAAAATTCTTTTTGGGTGGTTCATTACAGAATTGATTGGAGAGGGAGAGATCGAAATCAGGGAAATCAATGAGAAAGCATTTATCGTTGTCCTTGTGAGCCTCAGTTATGATTCTTATGAATAATTGGAACAAAGAGGATAGATTAAGAGACGTGGAGATAGGTGCAACTAACTCTTGGTAACTGACTAGATATGAGAAATGAGGGGATGAATAAACGAGCATTTTTCATTTCTATGTCCCAGACACTATGATAAATGCTGAAGTAGTACCTGCCCTCAAGGAGCTTACAATCTAATATGATAAGACAACACAAGTGGGGAAAAGGAGACTGGAGGGGAGTTTTGTTGAGTTGAGTAGGGGAAAGATGGGAACAGATTATAAAGGTAGTAGCATAGATGACAAGACTAGCTAATTGATATATAAAATCAAGACATATCTAATTCATTCACTTAGTGGGCTAAGTTTAGTAATCAAACCAGATGATCCTAGGGTGGGCATTGCAAATGTGACTCTGGGGTATGAATTCTGGAAGAATTTGATATAGAGTTGTGGGATAGCTTCAGTGTGATACGTGCTGGTGTAGATGGAGAGAACGTGTGATCTGATGTCCTGGACAAATGTCTGAATGGCAGGAGTTTACATTGATTCATAGGTCATGGACTTGATTGATTAAGAAGGTGGTGAAACCCTCCACAAAAGGAGGGAGGGGGTTGGAGATGGAATAGATATGAAGATGAAAAGACAGTAGGAGGTAGATTTTATAGATTAATCTCAGTGTTCCTCTCCAGAATAAGATGTCCTTTTTAGCATTAATACCTGGACTTTAACATGTCTCTATATAACTCATTATTGTCTATTCCAAATTTGACAAGTTAATCTTGGTTTTCTAATGAAAAACGTTTTTTGTTTTTTTTTTCTCTCAAAGGTCAGAAATAGAAAATTAATAACCAATCCCTGCTTTTCCTCAAAGGATGTTTTCCCTAAAAGAGTCATGTGCCATCATTTAGTGGGTCACTTAACAAACTGAAACCATTCTAGCAGTACCTTGTTCTCTACGGAAATGAAACATTAAGGCTTAATAAATAATTTAAAGTCATCTCAGTTAGTTCATCTAACTGATTGAGTGTCTACTAAGTAAGTAAAGGCAGCTTTTCATTAAGATCTTATCTTCAGACAAAATGGAATATCCTTGAATAATGAATTTATGGATATTTTTAACAGAGCAAACCCATAAGAACATTTTCTGAAGTCTCATTGTTTCTAAAGGTCATAGAAGTAAAAGCGTAATTTTATCACATTTCTGTGAAGTCTACAATTGTGTTTTTTTTTTTTTTTGCTTGCCGGTTTTAAAAGTCATTTTCTTTTTTCTTTCTTTCTTATCCTCTATTACTTTAATGACCCTGTGATCTCATTGATTTAAAATGGGTATTCCCTCTTATGATGCAGATCACCATTTATCTGTACCTGCTCTTCTTGGAACACATGATTATCCTTCACTTGTTTCTCCTTCTTGCCACACAACTGGCCCATTCAATCATGCATTTCATTGATGGTGACTGTTATTCCACTTCTCCCTGTACCATTCTCTCTCCTAACACCCCTGTTTATTACTATATTTGAGATGAATGACTTGATCCATGGAGTAGTTGTTGAAGCAGATAAAGGTATATTGATTTTAGGATGTTGTGGGGAGTAACAGAGACTTTCAGTTGTTTAATCACACTTTCCTCAACTAAAAAGTTGATGAATTGAAGAAAATTTTGTGGCTTTAGCAGACCTCAAGCACAATATGAGTCACTGGTATAATATCATAGCCATTAAGAAAGGTATGGTGTCCAGGGTAGGAAAATTCTATTATTTAGTCTTTTCAGTTATGTCCAGCTCTTCAGGAACCCATTTGGGTTTGAGTTATTTTGGCAAAGATACTGGAGCGTTTTGCCATTTCCTTCTCCAGATCATTTAAAATATGTGGAAACTAACGCAAATGAGTTAAATGACTTGCTTAAGGTTATACAACTAGGAAATATCTCAGACAAGATTTGATCTTAGGAAGTTGTATGTTTCTGATTCCAGGCCATGTGTTCTATTCACTGTGCCACCTAGCTACTCTTTTTGAACCCTAGTTAGACTTCACTTGAAATATTGTGTTCATGCTACATTTGCAAAAGAACATAGAGAAGCTGAAAGTCAACGAGAAAAACAACCAGAATGTAAACAGACCTTAAGACTGTGCCATTGTCAGTCAGTAGATATGAACAGGCAGTTTTCAGGAGAAGAAACCAGAGTGATTAATAGTCACATGAAAAAAAAAATCTCTAAATCACTATTAATGAAATGCAATTTAAAACAATTTTGAGGTATCACCTCACACCTCTCAGATTGACTAACATGGCAGAAAAGGAAAATGATAATTCCTGGAGGAGATATGGTGGAATAGTTACACTAATACACTGTGATGGGATTGTGAACTGGTTCATATACTCTTGAGAACAATTTGGAACTATGCCCAAAGAGCCATAAAACAGTGTGTACTCTCTGATCCAGCAATACCACTACTAGATCTGTATCCCCAAAAGTTTTTTTTAAAAGAAAAAGACTCCTACATACAGAAACATTTATAGCATCTCTTTCTGTGGTAGCAAAGAATTGGAAAGTGAGAAGATGCCCACCATCTGAGGAATAGCTAAACAAGTTGTGCTATATGATTATGATGAGCTACTTTGTGCTATAAAAATGACAAGCAGGATGCGCTCAGAAAAACCTAGAAAGACTTATGCAAATGGCTGCAAAGTGAAGTCAACAGAACCAGGAAAATGCTGTGTGTAGCAATAGCAATATCATATCTATGATCAATTGTGAATGACTTAGCCACTCTGATTACTACAGTAATCCAATGCATTTTCAAAGGTTCCATGCTGAAAAATGCTACCCCCAGAGAGAGGATGGACTCTGAGTACATATTGAAACTTATGTTTTTCTTCATTCATTTTTCTTGCTTTTATTTTTTAAAACTGAACATGAAAATGTATTACATGACTTCATATGTACAATGGATATTTTTTCTTGTCTTCACCATGAGTGAGAGAGAAGGTGGAGGGAAGGAGAAAATGTGGAATTGAACATAAAAAGAAAAAAAAGAATTTTTAAAACAGAATTATTAGTCATAATGTAAAATACATTTCTACTGACAAGAGCTATATTAAATGATAAATGTACTGAAAATTCACCTCCACACATTACTTGATTTTTAGTAACTTAAAATATATAGTAACCTTTTTAAGGATTTTAAAAAAAATGTGCCATTATCATTTGTTAAAAGAATTGGAAATGTTGAAGGTGAAGAAGAGAAAGTTTAAGTAGGACATGATAACATGTTTCAAGTGTTTGAAGCATTGTCACGTGCAAAGAGAGTTAGATTTGTTCTTCCTGGCCCTAGGAGGCAATGCAAGGAGCAATGGTTATAAGTTGTCCCAAATGGTAATGAGCTGCCTTAAGACATAGTAGATTGTCTCTCTTTTCTGTACTTCAGGGGAAAGTTGGAAAGCATTTTCTTAAGGATATTGGAGATAGATAAATAGGTAGGTAAGTAGGTAGGTAGAAAGGTACATTTGAGAATTATTTATGTAGATGTGATTATTGTACTCTTGGGAAAATCAGAGAGAGACTGAGACAGAGACATGGGGAAGAAGAGAGGAGAGAGGACAGGGAGAAGAAGGGACAAAGTAAGCAAATGAAGCCGGAGGAAGAAGAAGGGAAAAAATTACATAAGACAGAGGTTTGAAGTATGTAAGTATGTACTGTGAAGGCAACAGATTTTATTGGTTAAACTTGAAGTTCTATAGCAGAGTAACATACCATATTTTTGTATTAATAACTGAAGTTAACATTTAGCCAAATTAATATGATAAAATCATATGGACATGTGCATTTTTCCTCTATTCTATAAACTAGAAAATTAAGGTAAGAATAAAAAAATCCTACCTTCCAAAGTAATGGCTCAGTTTACTATAAATTGCAGCGCTTTGATTTTTGTAGTTACCTGAGAATTAAGCTCAAACAAGGCATTTTTTTGTTTATCCCTTAATTTTGTTGAATATTTTTCTAAAAGATGTTATTAGTCTTTCCTACATTGTATATATGTCATCGTAACTGTGACAAGAGTTAATTTTTCTTTGATGCTTGGGGATCCTGTAGGGCCTCACTTCTTCAATTTGAATGTCACTTTGATCAAAGATCATAGGAATTAGTCCTGGAAGTAAGTAGAGATTATCTAGCCCCATTCTCTGCTATTACAGATGTGGAATGTGAGTCAGAGAGGTTAAAATTACTTACATGCAGGTGGGAAACAGCAGTGTATAAATTCGAATCCCGTTCATTTGTCCAGACGACATTTGATTGTCTAGAAATATAGCAAAAAAAGATATAGAAGATTATCTCTGTCTCCTGACATCCCTTAGGAGTTTAAATTCATGTAGAATTGACTGCCCTCAAGGACTTCATTAGTGAAGAAGCTGACTTGTGATTCATCAATAATTATAGCACATGGGTATTTTGGAGGAAACTACTCCAAAAATTCCAAATGACTCCCATGGTATTTTCAGATATGTTTGTGGTGGATTGAATGAAATGATCACATTATGAATTATTTGTATGGTGGATGGTAGTCACTAAGATACAATAGAAACCAAATATTCTCTTCATAGCTTAGTAGAGAAATGCCTATCATGCCTCAACTAAAGTGAACAGTGGGCATTAAAACAAAATGTACTGGACTCAAAGATTAGTACTCTTTTCATCACCACTTGCTATCTCTTTGGTTTCACTAAAAATAGTCCATTGGAAGGGTTAGAGAGCTGAATGAAAGAAAAATGGTTAGAGTGAATAATATTAATAATTATAGTAGCTAGCTTTTATCTTGCACTTTAAAGACGTATGAATCATTTTACAGATCATCTTATTTTACTATGTGCTGATAAAATAATCTCCATCTTTGCAGAGACATTTGTACTGACTACATCTAGTCTTGGTTTTATGAAGCCTTCCAAAGGAGATTATAATCACTCATAAGAGCTGGACATAACTATCCATGTAGGAAAAACCAAATGGATGAAGAATGTCTATTATCCAGACTAATGATATGCAGTTACATGGATAACCTATGTATGGAGACCACTCTTACTACCTATGTATTAGATTTTGCAAAGGGACTATAAGTTGGGCTGAAAAGTTCATGGAGGGTGGGCTGGACAGCCTGGTTATGCTTCTAACTCTGAACATTTACACCTTCCTCTTACATAAGTACCTTCTCCCCTTCTCCACTTACTCCTTTTCAGCTTCCTTTCATGTATTATATGCCTTCATTAGCACAAAAAAAGATAAAGATTGTTTTTCCTTTGCATCTCAGTGTTTGGGAGTGTTCTTGACATATGATAAGTCTTTAATAAAAGCTCTACCATCGATCTGTCTATCTGCCTTGGGCCTTCTTCTCAGTCTCTCGCTGTACTTTTTTTTTGGTGATTTCATCAGCATGCATCACTTGAGTTATCCTTTCTATGTATTTCTAGCCTTTCTTGAGCTCTAATTCCACAGCCACTTCTAGGATCTTTCTAATTGGAGGTTCCATAGGCATCTCAACTCAGTCTGAACAAAATGGAACTCATTATCTTTTCCTCAAAACTTCCCCTGCTTCCGAACTTCCTTATATCTATTGAGATATTCCCTATCTCAGTTTTTCCAGTCACCAAGATTCACAACTTCATTGGCATCTTCAATTTCATCACATCATCAACATCACAAATCCAGTCATTTTCCAAGTTTCTGAGAATTCATCTCTTGCTTTTTTTCCTTTGTGCTACAAAATGTCCCAGATGATACCAGGACACTGGGTTCAGGGTACAGAGCGTCTGACTGTGGTGGATCAGACCAGTATAAGCTTTGAAGGTTCTTACCACAGGTCAGTCATAAATTATCCTTATGGACATTTGGAGTGGAGATGTCTCTAAATGTTCACATCTCATATTTCTTTTGAGCTACTGCAATTCTGCTTCTTTTATAGAGACCACGGCTGCCTCTGATGTAAGCATGCCATGCTGGGCTGTCCTGTGCCTATATCTCTCTTGTCTCTTTACAGAGTCTTTATAGAGACCTTGAGGGTATCCTTGTAGCACTTCTTCTGACTTCTTTATTGGCTCTTGCCTTGTATATGAGCTCTCTGTAAAATAATCTTTGGGGTATATTTTTCACTACAACAAATCTGGTATCCTTCCCCTCTTCTTCCTTCATGTGGCCACAGTGCTAATTTGTTACCTCTTTCCTAAACTAATGGAGTAACTTTGTAATTGTTTCCCTGCCACAATGCTATCTTTCCTTCCACCACCTAGCTGCCAAAGTGATATTCACAAAGCATGACAGATCTGACCATACCACTTTGCTTCTCTAGAAGCTGCAATGGCTCCCAACTGTTTCTAGGGTATGTTCTAGACTGGCACTGTTCATTTAAATCTCAATGTTTTTGTTCCAGCCTACCTTTATTGCCTATTATTCCCCTCTATTCAATTCATAATCTGGCCAAATTAGCTTACTTGTTATTCTATCTGAATCTATGTGATATTCTATCTTCCATCGTGTCTCTCTGCACATGCTGTCCCTGTAATTGGAATACATGTACTCCTTTCTCACCTCTCCCGCTTACAATCTCTCATTGCTTTTAAAGATCAGCTCAAAAGCTATATATCCTAGAGGAATCTTTAAAGGATCCCCTCTAAGCTAGGGTGCCTTCTCATTGAAATTCCTTTTTATTTTCTTTGTGTACATTTTCTATATTTCATATTTAATTTTTCACTTACTCGATGTTTCCCCACATAGAATGCAAGCACATTGAGAAGGGCTGTTTCTTTTTTGCCTTCCTATCCTCAGCACATAACACAGTACCTGTCTAGCACATAGTATCCTCTTAATTGTTGGCTGATTGACTGATTATGTGATAATCATTTATTTATGCCTTTGATTTTACTTTTGTGCTTAATTTTCTATTTCTCAGCAATGAGCTTCTCTCAGCTCCTGGCTTTCCCACCAGATATTGGAGAAAGCATGTAGCCCCCGTCCCAAGTTTCTGCCTCCCTCTTTTTGCCGATGCCACCTTCTACATTAGACTGAGGAGATTTTCTTGGGTCCTGAATAAAAAAGTATTGGAGTTATTTTTCTACTTAGCTCCTAATGGATATAAAAGCTTATTCCCTGGGTAGGGAGGCAGGGTGGGCCTCTGATTCAGTATACAAGTGGCCCTGGCTGTCTGTCACTGTTCATTTTGGTATGTATACTCACAGGTCCCACTCTGTCCCTGTTATTGGAAACTTGGGATCTGGAATGGCAAATGCCTGGTTGGATGCCACCTATGGGTTGCAGGGAATTGTACTCATTATTGAAGGGGCTATAAAATCATTTCCTGCACCCTGTCTTTGAACCCCAGCATTGATCAGCTTGGCCATCAGAACAATGCAACATCCCAAATCATACTACAGATGAAATCACGTTACAGAATGATGTAATGATGATGAATATTTTATATATTTTGCTGACTGGCGTCTGGATATGCAGGGCTCTAATAATAGGTTCATTTCCTTTTTTTCCCCTAGAAGAGATATTTTTATTTAACATATGACATCCCTTGCTGCTCTGGAGAGCAGAATAAATCAAACGATGTCAATCACAGAACTTATTTTATATCAACATCCTATTAGCCATTTTTCACATGAGTTCAATCATTTAAAATTTCAACTCTGGACCAAATCACTTGAGGAGTTGAAGTCAGAAGATACCCCCGGAGACCTTAGCATATATAGAACATTCAAACACCCTATGCTTGCCTACATAGATTTAAAGGTATGCAGATAGTCTCTGCCACGGATTTCAAGTGGCTTTTTCGTGGCTTTTGCTTTTAGGTTGCAGTTCTTTTCAAATATACCTCTCTCCCACCTTTCCTCCCATGCATAATGAGTCTTTCCTTGTCTTGAAGTCAAATAATTAAGCAGAATCCACCAAAACAGTGACTATGTCTCCTGGTGTATACATCCTTCTCTATCCAGAGATCCTAACTTTTCAAGGAAAAAAGATAAATGTATTTCTTTATTTCTTCGGTGGAGCAAAGATTAACTATTATAATTGTATGATATTCACTTTTGCTTTAGTGATCTTTAGATAACATTATGTTCTAGTTATTGGGGATATTTTTTTCTCATTTTGCTTATGTCATTTCTCATCAGTTCATAGAAGTATCTACAATTATTCTTCAAATTCATTGTTTCCTACTGCACATTAATCTGTAAGTTTTATGTACCACAATTTGTGTATCCATTCTCCAGTTGATGGGCATTTACTTTGTTATCAGTTCTTTGCTACCACAAAAAAGTTCTACTGTGAAGATTTCAGTGTGTAAGGGATGCCTCTTTCCATCTTTGATCTCACTGAGGCACACACCTAGCAATACCATCTCTGAAACAAAAGGTATTGTCAATTTAGCGATTTTTTCGCACATGATTTCTATTGGTTTTCCTGATTAGACCAGTTAGGCATTTTTGTTGAGTACTCGATGTAAGAGGAGTGACATGAAGAAGGATTAAGAAGAGGAAAGGATTTGAGATTGCAACAATCATGCTCTTCTCTTCAGTGTCTCTGTGAGTGCTCATCATATCCTAGTCATGGGACTTCACTGTTGCAGGAAGCAACCCATTGCCCTTTTGGACAATTCTAATGGTTAGAAAGATTTTTCTTCCTATTGAAGCAAAATCTGCCTCCTTGCCTTTTCCAACAACCACTCTCAATGCTGACCTCTGGAATCAAGGAATATTTGTATAATCCCATATTTCCCTTCACTCACATCCCTTCAAATACTTGGAGACACTGCTCTCCCCTCTCCTCCAGAGTTGAATTAGGGGCCTTCTGCAGTGCCTGCCTCCTCTGACAGTTATACTTCTCATGACTCTCACTTGTTTTATTGTGTCCCTTTCAAATATGAGGCATAGACTGTGCTTTACAAGACTTGTTATAGAATAGGACTGTTCCTTCTCCCATTTGGCAGATACCATCTTCTCATATAGCACAAGCATATTTCCTGTTTTCGTTGCCTCCCCTGACCATATGTCTCTAATCTAATAGAATTCCATCATTTGTATCATTGACCTTGGTTGGTGGTGGTTTTCAAAGAGTGCACTTGTCTCTTGTTATACTTCTTTCTATGGGAAATCTTTCTGTCCCTAGACGATGCTTTTGCTCTGAAAGTCCATATTGCTTACTTTCCTGTGAATTTAAGGTTAGCATAATAATAACATTCTGTTTTTTTTTTTGCTACCAGTAATGGAATGGCTGTATGATGATAATGGATACTATTAGAATATCAAAATTGAAATTAAGGAAAAACCATTTGACTTGATGTGCATCATATGAAAAGTGTATTTTCCATTCAGAATCTCCACAAAACATAGCTTTGCTCAATGACAAACTTGTTGAAGTTGCTCTCCATCATAGTTTTTGAGGAAGGGGGATGTCTGTGCCTGTGATTTCACAGTACTGGGGAACTCCCAGGTGTTGAATCTCCTCCTTCCAAAGCAGAGTATCAGTTAGTGTTTTAGCAAGTGGCCTAAGGCACTTAGAGGTTAACTGTCTTGCCCACCCAGGAAACAACAACTAAGCTGTGCCAGAACTAGGACTTCACCTGGGTCTTCCTCTCTCCCACAGTCATCCTTCAGTCTTCTTGGTTGGCTCTCTGTCTTAAGGCTATATATTTCCATCAAAAAATATTTTGCTGTGACTCTAAATTATTGGTGAAAATTTGGCTATACTTTTGTCTGTAACCATCACAAAATGCTTAAAGAGATACTACTTCTAATGGGTTTTATTAATGATTGAATCATTCCCTCTTATTTAGAATTATCTTAATATTTCTAAGGCCACGTCTATGCTGTTGATTCATTTGATATCTTTTTAGGTCAAGTGCTTAGTAATGGACAAGATCAAAGTGTATGGCAATTCAAGTCATAAAGATAATTGATTCATTGCTGAGCAAGGCAACTTCCAAGTTAATTCACAATCATACTGTATAGATGTTCATTCATCAAATCCATGAAATTGAAGCCATACAACAAATTTAACTATAAATAGATGTAATTGTGAAGGTTTTAAAAGGTGATTATCAACTTTCTATGTTTAACTCACTGGTCTGCTGGAATGTATTATTCTCTTGGATTGAATCATAGATAATTTGGAAAATGGCTGAATGCCATATTTAATCTTTAGTTTGATTGATCATCTCTGCTATGAAAACAATTTAATTTAGGTTGGGTTGGCTACTCCTGTGATCCTTCCTAGCAGGGACAATTGTCTGAGTTTTTCTCTTGTAACAATTAGATTCAATGTGCTCTATTGTTCCATTTATTAGAAGCATGGAGTTCCTGGACTTAGGCTATTGATGAAACCTTGAAACATTTTATGTGGCATGTGTACAATCTCTCCATTGTAAAGCAGAGAATTTCCCCAGAAATCAAATTTAGCAGCAAACTGTGAGATGTATTCCTCCTTATAAGGATCCTCAATGAAAGAAAATCATTTTCTATAGAGAAATGACAATGCAATTGAATTTTCAATTGCCTCTTTTATACACTGGTATATATATGAAATATAATCTATGTTATTCACAGTTGTGCTTTAGTTAACTGGTTTATTAAGTCCCCTGAAAGAGACAGTGTCCACATCAGTACATAGCATTAAGGTCTCAAATTTCCTAGCAAGTATGAAGTTACACAGCTTTTATGACACATTCCTTACAGACAAGGAGGGGGGGGTATCTCATTTTAATTTTTCCATTCTTTTTGCTTTTCATGAAGAAAATCTATTCCTTGCTCTCCCCAATATTAATCTTCCTGGTACAGTACTTCTTGTCAAGGCCATGGATTCTTCTCTCAAACTTCTTCAGTCTTCAAGTTAATTTTAGGGAATTAAAGGAATGCCTTTAGAGCATTAATATAAGATCTGGAGAGAATATAACTTTACTTAGAAGGAGAGGTTGTAGGTAACCCGTACTTCTCATTGAGAACCTTATCTGGTTATACTGCTTCTGCCAGATGTTTAGTTAGAAAAAAAGTCTATCATTCTGTTTATAATCATTTATTAACCACCTGCTAGGTGCTTAACACTGTGCTAAACACCAGAAATACAAAGAAAAGGTAATAACCATGTACAAATCATATATATATGTATATATATACATATATATACACACATATACAGGATAAATTGGAGATATTTTAGAGGACTGGCAAAGTCTTACAGGCTACTGAATCTCCCAGAGAAAAGTCACAAGCCTCTCTTCTTTTTAAATTAGTATTTTATTTTTCCTCAGTTATATGCAAAACAATTTTTAACATTTGTTTCTAAAAATTTGAGTTCAAATTCTCTCCCTTCCTTCCTCCTCAATCCCCTCATTGAGAAGGCAAGCAAGCTCATTATAGGTTAAACATATATTGTCATGCAAAATATTTCCATAAAAGTTATGGTTTAAAATAAAATATAGACCCTCTCCAAAAGAAAAAAACAAAAAAAAAAATAACGTTATAAAGTAAAAAAAATTGTGTCAATTTGTCTTCAGACTCTGTCAGCTCTTAGCACTTTTTATCATAATTCCTTGAGGGTTGTCTTAAGTCATTATAGCTGATCATCTTACAATATTTTTATTGTTTTGTACACAACACATTTCCCTTTAATCCAGTTCATGGAGATCTTTCCAGGCTATTCTGAGAGCATCCTGCTTATTATTTCTCATAATTACATACCATAATTTTTTCAGCCATTTCCCAATTGATGGGCATCCCCTCAATTTCCAGTTCTTCGCCTCAAACATTTTGTCCATATAGGTTCTTTTATTTATATATTTTTGTTTTTTTTTCACTCTTTTGAGCTGCATGCCTAGTAGTGGTATTGCTAAATCAAAATGTATTCCTGCTTTTATAACCATTTGGACATAGTTCGAAATTGCTCTACAGAATAATTGGATCAGTTTACAATTCCACCAGTAGTACAGCAATGTCTCTTTTTCCACTTTCCATATAACATTTGTCATTTTGCTACTCTGTCTATAAATCAATCCAATAGAGATGAAGTAGTATTGCAGAAGTGTTTCAATTTGCATCTCTCCAATCAGTAGTGAGTTAGAGGTTGTTTTTTTTTTTCACATGGCTATAGATACCTTTGATTACTTTATCTGAAAATTCTTCATATCTTTTGATCATTTATAATTTGGGGACTGGTTCTTATTTTTACAAATTTGACTCAGTTCTCTATGTTTGAGAAACTTGCTTTAAAAATGCTTTTTCACTTATTGTACAAACAAAACTAATGCAGGCAAGATTAGGAGGGAAGCAATAAACTGGGAAATCATCTTTACATTTAAGGGTTCTGATAAAGGCCTCATTTCTAAAATATATAGAGAACGGTCTCATATTTATAAGAATTCAAGCCATTGTCCAATCAATAAATGGTCAAAGGAAATGAACAGACAATATTCAGATGATGAAATTAAAACTATTTCTAGCCATATGAAAAGGTGCTCCAAATCACAATTGATCAGAGAAATGCAAATTAAGACAACTCTGAGGTACCAATACATACTTGTCAGATTGGCTAAGATGAATGTTGGAGGGGATGTGGGAAAACTGGGACACTGATACATTGCTGGTGGAACTGTGAATGGATCCAACCATCCTGGAGAGCAATTTGGAACTATGCTCAAAAAGTTATCAAACTGTGAATACCCTTTGACCCAGCTGTGTTTCTTTCTTTCTTTCTTTCTTCTTTTTTTTTTTTTTTACAAAATCAATCAACAAACATTTATTACATTTTTGTTATAGAATAAGCACTAAGCTGTGTACAAGGGAAAAAGGCAAAAGTGAAATGATCCCACAACATGTATTACATGATAATTCAGGGGTGAGGGAGCAGGGGGGGATGGCAAATGGTAGTAGGCACATATATAGGCATTTTTATTTTATTTTTAAAAATTTTTTTTTAAATTTTATTTTATTTACAAAACATTTGTATGGGTAATTCTTCAACATTAACCCTTACATAGCTTTCTGTTACAGATTTTTCCCCCCAACTCCCCACCCCTCCCCTAGATGGTAGGATATCCACTACATCTTAATTATGTTAAAATACTTGGCAAATAGAACATGTATACATATTTCCCAACTTATTATTGTTGTGCAAGAAAAATCGTATCTACACAAAAGACATATCAGATAAAGGAAACACAATGTAAGCAAACATCAATCAAGAGTATGAGAATGTTATGTTGTGGTCCACATTTCACATCCCTCTCTCTGGGTGAATATGGCTTTCTTCAGTGAACAATTGGAAGTGGTTTGAAACATTTCATTGTTGAAGGGAGCCATGTCCATCAGAATTGATCGTCATATAGTATTGTTGTTGGTGTGTATAATGATCTCCTGGTTCTGCTCATTTCACTCAGCATCAGTTCATGCAAGTCTCTCCAGGCCTCTCTGAGAGCATCCTGCTGATCATTTCTTACAGAGCAATAATATTCCATAACATTCATATACC
>JAJPUD010008008.1:54904-80219 GCA_023553655.1 Myrmecobius fasciatus
TCAATTCTTATTTTTAAAGTGTTGTTTTCTTCAGTTACCTTTTTAAGTTCCTTTTGTAACTGGCCAATTTGTTCACTGCACTCTTTTTCCACTTCACTAATTTTATTTTTTAATAAATTGGTGTCTTTTTCATATCTCTTTTGCAGAGCATCATATCCTTCTTGCAAGATACTGTATCCTTCTTGCACTGATTTCAGTTTATTTTCCCATTTATCCTCCAGCTCTCTTTTGAGGTTCTTTATGCAGTCTTCCAGAAAGGCCTTTTGAAACGGGGACCAGTGATGGTCCTTGCTATTTTTTTCTGGATTTTTGTCTAAAGAAACCTCTGTATCTGAGGTCGTTTCTTTGCCTTGATAAAAGCTGTCTATGGTGAGAGCTCTCTTTTGCTTCTTCATCATTTTATTTTTTTAGACAGAGTGGATATCTCTTTAAAGTAGGGGAAAAAAAAAAACCTCGGCTGAAGACGCTTTGCCCTGGGGCACTTCGGCGAGTTGACTTAAGGTGCTGGGCCGGTGGGGGCTAGGACTAAGTCCGAATTACTCCTTAAACAAGGCAAGTCTGCCAGAACACCTGTCCCCAATCAGGGCAGAGTGTCCCGAGTGCCTCAGATAAACTCCAGGTGTTTGGAATTTGGAGTTTGGAGTTTGGAATTTCTGCCAGGATGAGCTGAGCTGAGTCCCCCCCCTCACTTCCTGCCTGCACAGGGGTCTATTTATCTCTCTGTCCGAGTCCGACTAACCTGATATGAAGTTCTCCAGAGAGCCGTGCCCAAATATTTCTGGGTTCGTTGACTTGAAGATCAGTTCAGAGGCTTATTTTATTGTTGATTTGAGAGAATATCGGAGGAGAGGGAGAGAGTCACCTTTTCACTCCGCCATCTTGGCTCCGCCCCCCTCCAGTTCTTGTGCATTACTTTTTATAGAACAGTAATATTTCATTACCTTCATACACCACAACTTATTCCACCATTCCCCAATTGATGGGTATCTACTCGATTTCTAGAAAAATTTATCCAGGAGTGGTCAAAGGCATACATCCAACCAAAGCTGGAGACTGGGATTCTCCTTAGATCAGCACCACAGCTTCCTTTTATGGAACTGAAGCAGAAAAATTTCCTAAGTTCCATTCCACATATTTAAACTCTTACAAGACATTCTTGTCTTGCAGTTAGTCTTTGAGTTAAAGATTTCTTTCATAACTTCCCTAAGTTTTTGTACTTAGATTCTAGTTTCCTTGAATGTAGGCTGCCAGCTCAAGAGCCGCTAATTGTTCCTCGATTAAAGTCATCTGATGCAGACATGGCCAAAGTGTCACATTTTTCCGATTTAAGTCCTTCAGTTTTCTACTTATGTTTTCTGCAATTATCTTTCATTTCTAAATGCTTAAACCTAGTCAGTTTCTTCATATTTTCCAAAATTTTATAATCTTCACTGGTAGCTATCCACTCACTTGTCAATCCTAGAACTAGTTTTTGGTTTTCTTTTATTATTTCTTGATTTCTCATGAAGTCATTTGCTTCCATTTGCTCATTTCTAATTTTGAAGGAATTAATTTTTTCAGTGAATTTTTATCTCCTTTACCATTTGACCTAGTCTGTTTTTTAAGGCATTATTTTCTTCAGTTTTTTTGTGCATCCTTTACCAAGGATGATTTTCTTTTTTTCCCTTTCATCTCTCGTTTTATTTTTTTTTAACTTCTTAAAGCTTTTTATTTGTATAACATATGTATGGGTAGTTCCCCAGCATTGATCTTTACAAAGCTTGCCATACAAATTTTACCCCCAGTCCCCTCCCTTCCCCTAGATGGCAGGAAATCCACTACATGTTAATAATGTAATAATAGTTGACAAGTTATGCAAGAAAAATCCTATCTACAAGAAAAAAAAAGAAAATCAGAGAAAGGCAATACAATGCAAGCAAATGTCAATAGAGATGATGAAAATGTTACGTTGTGGTCCATATTTCATATCCCTCTCTCAGGGTGTATATGAATTTCTTCAGTGAACAATTGAAACTGGTTTGAGACAATTCTTTGTTGCAGAGAGCCATGTCCATCAGAATTGATCATCATGTAATACTGTTGTTGCTGTGTATGATGATCTCCTGGTTCTGCTTGTTTCACTCAGCATCAGTTCATGTAAGTCCCTCCAGGACTCTCTGAAATCGTTCTGCTGGTCGTTTCTTACAGAACAATAATATTCCATAACATTCATGTACCATAATTTATTCAGCCATTCTTCAGCTGATGGTCATCCCTTCAGTTTCCAGTTTATAGCCACTACAAAAAGGACTGCCACAAACATTCTTTCACAGGTGGGTCCCTTTCCCTCCTCTAAGATCTCTTTGGGATATAGGCCCAGTAGAAACACTGCTGGGTCAAAGGATATGCACAGTTTGACAAGTTTTTGAGCTTAGCTCCAAATTGCTGTCCAGAATGGTTGGATCCGTTCACAGTTCCACCAACAATGTATTAGTGTCCCAGCCCTCCCACATCCCCTCCAACATTCATCGTTATCTTTTCCTGTCATTTTAGCCAATCTGACAGGTGTGTAGTGGTACCTCAGAGTTGTCTTAATTTGCATTTCTCTGATCAATAGTGATTTGGAGCAACTTTTCATATGACTAGAGATGGTTTTAATTTCATCATCTGAAAATTGTCTGTTCATATCCCTTGACCACTTATCTATTGAAGAGTGGCTTGAATTCTTATATATATGAGACAATTCTGCATATATTTTAGAAATGAGGCCTTTATCAGAACCATTAAATGTAAAGATGGTTTCCCAATTTGATGCTTCCCTCCTAATCTTCTCTGCATTTGTTTTATTTGTACAGAAACTTTTTAACTTAATATAATCAAAATTATCCATCTGGTGTTCAATTAGGAGTTCCAGGTCTTCTTTGGACATAAATTTATTCCACCTCCACAGGTCTGAGAGATAAACTATATTATGTCAAGGATCATTTTCTTGATTTTTTTGCATCTGTTTCATTTCTCTTCCCATTTTTCTCTCTTTCTTAGTAGATTTTGAAAATCCTTTTTGAGCTCTTCCATGGGCTGAGAGCAATTATTGTTTTTCTTGAAAGCTTTTGATGTAGGAATTTTGATTTTGTCATCTTTTTCTGATCGTGTGTTTTGACCTTCCTTGCCAATGTAGTAAATTTTTTTTGGTCAGAATTTTTTTTCCTGTTTTTTTTGTTCATTTCCCCAGACTATTGCTTGCCTTTTAAATTTTTGTTGAAGTAGGGCTCTGCTTCCAGGTTAGAGGGAGGCACTGTCACAAGTTCAGGGTTTTTGTGCAGCTGTTTTCAGGGACAATTCTAAGGACTTATAAGTTTTCAGTTTTTCAAATTGATACAATTTAAGAAGTAGGTTTGCTACTTTCCTGTTCTGTTGTCTGATCTGGGAATGAAAACAAGCACTCTTTTCTATGCTTGAACTCTGAGGAGGATCCCGGCTTCACTGTAGCCTCAAGCTCTAGTTTGCTAGTGGTCTTCCTTGCCCTGAGACTGACACTCAGGACTGTTACCTAGATCTGAATATGAACAAAGCAATAGAGTCCTGTCTTATTGCTAAGAAAGGGATCCTTATGATCTCCTTTGGACCAGTTGTTTGACTCCCTTACTGTGTGTGAGAGCTTCAGAAGCAGCCAGTCCTACTGCTGCTGATTCACTGGCTCCCAAGACCTGCTCCTGGTTTGCTGGGACAGAAGCTCTGCTGGCCTGGCCAGCACTGGATGTGCTCCACTCTCACCCTGGTGTAATGGGTATTTTTTGCCAACTTTCTAAATTGTCTTAGGCTGGAAAGTTGTTTCTTTCTGTCCTTTTGTGAAGTCTGCTGTTCAAGAATTTGTTTGGAGTCATTATTTAAAGGTTTTTAGAGGAGTTTTTGGAGGGGTTTCTGGGGAACTCAGGGCTGATCTTTGCCTTTGCTCCACCATCTTGGCTGGATTGCCACAAAACCTCTTTTTCTTCCTTACTCCTCTAGCCCACATGTAAAAAGTGAACTTATTTTTTAATTCAAACAAACCTTCACACTCTTCCTTAATAATTTTCCTCTTATTAAATTATCCCATTCTTCTGGCCAGTGAATATTGTTTTGAATCCTGTATTGCTAAATATTGCTATATGTCCTGTAAACTTTTTATCATCTTCAAATTTCATAAATGTGCCAGGTCATCAATAAAAATGATAAAATTGCATTGGACCAAGGACAAACCCTCAAACTGCACAGTGAAATCAGCCAGCCTCTCTGAGTCTGTGGATTCAGCCAGATCCAAGCCTCCCCAAGTGTGCTATCATCAGGTATACAGATTGACTACTTTCCCCAAGAAGACTTTGTTGCATGCTTTGCCAAATCCTAGTATATTTTGTGTTTAGTATTCCCTTAAATAATTTGTTCTTAATGAAATTATGAGTGCTCTTTGTGATCACTGTTTCCTCTTTTAGATGCTCACCTAATATCCCAGTAATGATATGTTCTAGTAATTTTCCAAGAATGGGAGCTAACTTTCCTGGCATATAGTTCATAAAATCCATCCATTTTGTCAAAATTGGTACAACAGTACTGTCTTCTCCATGATTTTATTTTTTTCATTTAACAAGCATGTATTTTCTCTCCCTCCTCTTTCCTTTTACCCATTCAAAAAAGAAAAAAAAAGAAAGACAAAACTTGTAACCAATATGTAGAGTTAAATAAAACCAATTCCCACAATGATCACTGGTAGCCTGTGTTATCATCAGTCATCTGGCATCATTGATCAAACTTTCAAAGTCTTCAGAGATCATTCTTAGTGACTTAGCAGTTTCACCAGCCAATTCTTTCAGTACATCATGATGTCTTTTGTCTATACTTGGTGACAACTCATTGGGTTAAAATATAGTCCATGGTCACTTCAACTTTATAAAATATTTTTTTTCAGAATCATATGGATAAAGCTGGCATTCAGAAGCCATTGAGTTTAGGCTTTCACTTTGCAAGTGATGACGTAAAGAATGGAAATGGCTTGTCTAAGGTCACAGTGGTCACATAGGCAATATGTAACTGAAATTATTTAGTAATATGACAGAAGAGTATGTTTGCATCGGAGTCCTACCTTCACAATCATTTTTACAATGTTTTGTCTGATCGTTTCAGGAGTCTCATGTGTTTTTAGGAGAATATAACTTCTTTAATATAGGGATTCATTTTGTATCTATTTTAATATCTGAGCTATTTAGCACATATGTGAGGCAGGAGAATTGGTTATTTTTCTTTTATTCTATTATTGGTATTCTTTGGGTAAAAAAAAAATAAGAATAACCTCGAGAGGGGAAAAATACTCTTAGGAGCATCAAGCTTAATTGCCTCTCTTGCCAAGCTTTCTATAAATTAATTTTCCCTCTACAATTTCTCCCTGTTGTTTTTTTTTGGTGTTACTTTTCATAATCCTCTATGATCCTTCTCTTTAAGGTTTTCCAAGTGAATTTAATTTCTAAAGTGTTGCTGTCCTTAGCTGCCACGTCTTTCCACTCAGCTTTAAGAGTCAGTATTTGCACGAGGCAGGCTCCAGTCTCTTGAGGCTTATTTGCTATGGTAATTGTTTTATATCAATTAAAATTGAGAGGAAATGGTAATCCATTTCATGTCTGTTCATTTATGTATTCTCCACTGCTTTGTAGCAATGGATTATTTGTCATATGGAAACTTTTTTTTTTCCTGTCCTAACTTCTCATCTTTATCCTTTCTTCTCATTGGGCATTACTTTTCATCTTTGCTGTAATACACACAGGGGTTTCAAGAATGACAGCCATATTTGTAATGCTTCTTATGTTTTGAGATATAGCCCATTTTGTTTTATTTTTTGTAATGATATTTCCATGCTCTCCATATCCAGGCCTTATAAATTTCTTTTACTGTGCAAGGTCTTCTGCCTTCTCTCATTAGAGAGTTCTTCCTGGGGCCTCCATTTTGAAGATGGGCCTCAGATGACTAGTCTTTGCCCTCCCACCTAGCCCTGTTTCTGACTTCCAGTCTTTTGTAGTACATTCATCCTCCTGCCCACTCCCACTTCCAACTCACTTTTGTGTTTCCTCTTCCCCCACGAAAATATAACATCTTTGAGGGAAGAGACTTTCTTTTCTTTTTCCTTATATTTTTTTGTCCCAACATTTAGTACAGTGTCTGACATAGAGTAAATGCTTAAGCAAAACTTGCTTCCTTCTTCCTTTCCTTTCCTTGGTTTTCATTTTCTCCCCTCTACTTTTCACCCCTTCCATCTCTCCCTCTTTCTCATTATTTCCTTCCTTCCTCTCTCTCTCCTGATTGAGATACTTCCATTTCACAAGGAGAAAGCTTATAAGATATTTTTGTTGTTACTTGGTGTTATTTATAGCTATACTACCACCATTTGTCTATGAAGTCTTTGAAAAGTTTTTGAAATGTCTTTTGATCCTAGTTTTTCCTCTAAACAAGGCAGGTGGTAATGTACTACATGACCTCTAAGGCCCTTCCCTACTCTCATCTGTTGTTAGCATGTGAATGTAGCTATTTAAAGTACCATTCCTCCTTTATTACCTTGGAAAAGTGGACTCTGTGTCAGAAACTTAAAGAAAAGAAAGCAGATTGGTTAATGTTTAGTCTCCCAAAGCCATACTTGAACTATGTAAACCAAACTTCCCCCGTGGAAAGTAGTTAGCATCATTTCTTGAGTGCTAGCTTCTGATTCAGAAGTACATGTTGATCGTGTTTGAAAAAAAAGGAAATGCTTTATGGGCCTTTGTTGTGTCCCTTACATGTTTTACATTCTAACAATCCATCTAAAGGTAGCAGTTTAAAAGTACATTAGCCAGCTTTCAAATTTTCCCTCACTGCTTTTCAGTATTAAGTTGTCCAGGGTGAGGCTGGTTGGGGAGATGTAAATGGATTTCCAGATTTCTCACATCCTTCCACTACACAGATGTCATTCTAATGCCTTTGGAAAGCAGGTTTTCTTCACAGGTGTGCTCTTATTTTTTTCCAAAGGACAAGAAAAAAATCAACATTTATGTATCAAGTCATCAGTTTGCTGAAACATTACACATCGGATCAAATTTAAGGGTTTCTGAGGAGAATAAGCTTAAATTTTGTTGAACATCTGGATCGTGTTATTTCAATAGCCTTCCTCAGTGGTAAGAGTGTGGCCTAATAGTCACCTTCTGTCATTTTGATTGGTTTAGGTGTTGACTGCAAGGCACCGCTTTGGGTACCCCTGTCTTCAATTGACATGAGTCTGGGAATTACTGAGAATCTGAGGATTACATGAGTCTGAAAGTCTGAGAACAGATGGCTCCCTCTGAGCACAAATTCAACCTGTAGATGAATTCTCTGTATAAATTTTAATAGGTTCAAGTCAAGATTAACTATTTCATCTTTCCATCAGATGAGATGATTGCTTATACAGTCCATTGTTAACACAAGATAAGCTAGTTGTTCTGAAGAGACCTACCTGTCAAAGGAGGGCTTGGATTAGATAGTCTCTAGTTTAAATCTATGATCCTATTTATTTCCACATAATCATCAGCCCCCTCTCCCTCCCCCTCAAATTCTCATATATATCTTCACCTGTGTGTGTCTCCCCCAGAAAAATGCAAATACCTTGAGGATAGAGACTTTCTCATTTTACTTTATACCTACCTTAGTCTCTTGTACATAAAAGTTGTTAACTTTGATTTAATTGGTTTGGATTTACGTTCCTGAAATCTTACTCAGTTCTTAAGTCACTTTTTATAATACTGATAATTAAGATGTATGTATTTCATGACTTTTGCTTTTGCCCTTCATTCTCAAAAGTCTTTTCTATAATTAGATTTTAACTCTTTTCATGGGCTGTTTTACTTTTCTTACATTTACAAATATTGTATCCTATTTCTTTTAGAGTCTGTAATGACAAATCAATGATGATATAAGAATTTATGTGTGGGCACAATAACTGGACTACCATTCTGGTCAGTTCCAGTTGGAAATTCTCATGGACTCCCTTTGGTCAGAGCTATTAGACCCACAGGTCTGATTCGACTTATGCCCTGAATCACAACATTTCTAATTTAGGAGTTCAGTGGTCTTCTAATCCATTCCATATTCCAAAATGTCTCTCAATTACACTATTCCTAACAAGTGGCCATTCACACTCCACCTGATGACCCTCAAAAGGGAGGAACTGGTCACTTTCTTAGACTATCTTTTCCATTAATGGAAAATTATAAACATGGGGAAGTTTTCTTTTAAGCTTGAATTATCATTTCTGTAACTTCCATCAGTTGTTTCCAGTTCTGCCTTCTGGGGAAAAGCGAAATAAATCTAGTCCTTCTTTCAAGTAACAGCCTTTGAAGTACTAGCTATCATCTTTCCCCCCCAAGTCTTCTTTTCTCTAGGCTAAATAATTGTACTTAGGTCTTTCAACTGGTTCTTCTGTGGTAAAGACTTCAGGCCTTTTACATCCTCTTCCTAAATTGTGGCACCCGTGATGATGGGCACAGTGGGTGAGTTATGATTCTGACCAGGATAGAGCACAGTAGTTCTAATTATGGCAAAAAAGGTCAAGGTTGATATAGTTCTTTTCTTCTAGTAGTATGTCCCATTGTGATACAGCAGAGGATGAGATTCTCACATTGAGAGTACTACCAGCTAAATAAAATTGTGCTAGTTGTCTAAGAGTTTTATGATTCTTACTATGTTCTGACCTCTTTACTTCATGTGATTCTGCTACATTGAAGCAGCTGCATGGGATAGAGATCTATTACATGTTATTCTTGGTTTCATAAGTACCATATCCAAAGAATTCATCAGCAAGGGGCTGGCCCATTGGTACTGAGGCGCCCCTCACTTAGCATGACTGGTTTTCAGCAAAACAGACAAAATTTTTGGTGGGACTGTACCCTACACCTTTTTTAGCATGGTATGACAGGCCAAGGCTTGGGCTTCATTGACATAGACTTCGAGACCCCAGAGTCTTCCATGCCACAGTGAGACAGTGGAAGAGGACTTTGCAGAAGACTGTGCTCATGGTTGGCATTTATTGAATGGTTATTTAATAAATGAATGAATAAATATATGAGGGAATAAAATAAATGACTTTTAAAAATCTTTCTGCTTCTAACATGATATGATATCTATGAGCCTTTGGTTCTAGTTTAATGTAGCATTAAGCAATTAGTCTTGATTTTGAGGAGAGGCATGAAGAGGGAAGTAAATAGCATATGCTTTTAATCTATAGTAACTCATAGAATGGACGGCTTTAATTTGTTCTTTTTATTAAAGCTTTTTAATTTTCAAAACATATGCATGAATAATTTTTCAACATTAACCCTTGCAAAACCTTGTTTTCCAATTTTTCCCTGAATTCCCCCTAAATGGCAAGTAACCCAGTATATGTTAAACATAGTAGAAATATATGTTAAATCCAATATATGCATACCTATTTATACAGTTATCTTGCTGCACAAGAAAAATCAAATCAAAAAGGAAAAAAATGAAAAAGAAAATAAAAGGCAAGCAAACAACTGCAAAAAGAGTGAACATGCTGTGTTGTGATCCACATGCAGTTCCCACAGTCTTCTTTCTGGATGTAGATGTCTTTCTTGTTCACAAGATCATTGGAACTGGTCTGAATTCCCTCATTGTTGAAGAGAGCCATGCCCATCAGAATTGATCATCATATAATATTGCTGTTGCCATGTACAATGATCTCCTGGGTTTGCCCATTTCCTTCAGCATCAGTTCATGTGAGTCTCTCCAGGCCTCTCTGAAATCATCCTGCTGGTCGTTTCTTACAGAACAATAATATTCCATGACATTCATATACCATAACTTATTCAGCCATTCTCCAACTGATGGGCAGCCACTCAGTTTCCAGTTTCTTAGAAGAATTTGTAACTCATTTTGTAACTCAATTTGTAACTGATTAATTAAGTGCTCTAACATGGGACTGCTCATAGTTACCCCATTTAATTGTTTCTTCTTTGAAAGCCAGTAATTAGACATTAAAAATTCCACAGGAAATTTGGAAAGTTTAGGTGGAAAGAATAAGAAAGTAACAGCTGAGCAATCCTCACAATTAAATCTAAGTTAAGAATAAAAACAACAGAAATGAGAGAAACATTCATACTATGCCTTGTGGACTTAGTTTTTTAAAAAATTTTTTATTCATTCTCGACAAAAAAGACAGAAAATTTGTTCCATAAGAGTCTGACATCAGAAAAGAGACTGTGCTTTGCTAAACTGTGATCAGCCATGTCTCCAAAGGTAGGTATAATGATTTTAATGAAAAGAAAGAAATAAAGAAATGGCTTAAGCTGTAAAAAAAAGTCCAGAAGATATTAAACTGAGAACAAATCTTGTTTTTCAATTAGGTTAAAACTGGAATGAAGCAAGCAAATAGCAACAATAGAGTTTATTTTCTGGATGCCTCAGAATCGCAAAGTAACTGTATGACTCACCTTCAAGAAATATTGTTTCTGGCTGTTTAGTAGATTACATGTGTTGAATATCATGGAATGGAATGTAGTCCCTGGAAAGAATATTAATACCATCTGGCGACAGGGGCTGAACCCCTAAGGGCTAGCAGCCTCAGAGTTGATTTTCGAGTAACAGCTATTTCAGTCGTTATGAGCAAGTAAACAAAGCCACCAATTAATACTCACTTTGAAACTCAGTCTCCACAGATGGATTGGAAAATTAAGATCAATATGAGCATTTATCTTAACTAACTGGATAATATCAGCAAATTCTCATTGAAATTAATATTATTACAACAAAGTATTCTGAGGAGTAAAATTAATTCCATAGTTCTGGCAGATGGTCAGTGGAAACCATGTGTTGACAGGCCAATTGCAAAGCCCTCTATCTAGCAAACAGTCTTATATGAGGGTTTTCTCTGGTCCTTGGATGTGAAACTATCTCCCTGTAACTCTTAATTCCATAGATGTAACAAGAAAGGAATTAGAGTGTGTCCTAAGTGTAAGGGTGGTGAGGGGGACAGGAAGAGAGCCAGAGCCAAAGTGGGCATTGTTGTTCCCTTCCTGTAGCATTTCAGAACCTTCTCGCCCTCTGCCCCATGGTAACTGAGGGAGAAGACAGGACCTAGGAGTTGGCAATAGAGTAAGATCACAGACTAGTGCGGGAGAAAGGGGTGGGTATGGCATGTGAGGTGGTGATGATGTATCTATCCAGTGTTGGGCAGTTCCCTGCAGAGGATGCTATACTTCCTTCCCTATCTGCTTTCTTCTTCTGTGAGTACTTCTGCCTATGGCTTCACCTATTTTTGTTCCCAGTGAAACAATTCTTTTCCACCTCTGGGGGAGAGTTAAACATAACCTGACTTTATTCTAATATATGATTACATTGAAACTGAGTAACCTTTACCCTTCAGCTCCCTTCACCTCCTTCTACCCCAACCAATCCACACATCTTATGCTGCCTAAATCCTCAAAGTATATATTGTAGATGCATCTTGAGATCATGGCTGGCAAAGAGAAATGAGTGAGAAAATTGGTCTTTATACTTGCTAGTATCTACACTGCTACTTTCCCTGCAGGGTTCCAATCACTTTCCCCTGTGTGTTCTAGATACTCTAGTTACCAACTTTTGTTTTATTAGCTCTGGTATCTGAAAATTGAAATGTGGGTTATACAAATGTGGTCTTTTTCACCAAACTTCACCAAAATTAAATGAAAATGAGGTGTTCTACAGAGTTTGTCATAAAGAACTTTTTATCCCTATAAAAGTGTGCATATTTCTGCCAGGATGGATAGGAAATGTTGAAAATTTCACCATATTTTATGGTTTTCTGACTAAGCAATGTAATTATCATTTTAAAGTCTTTGAAAATGCAAGACATGTTAGTATATTCAAAGTATTCTTTTGTCCATGTTTATTCTCCAGTTCATGCTTGAGGAACTATAGAAAAGGCCTCGGTGTTTTTCTTTTTTTTTTCCCTTTGGTAGTTTTTTATTCCCCTCCCCTCACCCCCATTAAATGTCACGGCAATTTTTAGCATTAATTTTTTAAAGATTTTGAGGTCCCAATTTTTCTCCCTCCATCCCTTTCCCTCCCTCATCCAAAAATAGTAGGTTATTTGATACAGAATATACATGTGCTATCATGTAAAATATATTTCCATATTAGTCGCACTTGTAAAAGAAGAAACAGTTCCAAAGAAAAAAATATAAAAAAGAATAAAGCAACTGAAAAAAATATGTTTCAATCCTAGATTCAGAGTCCTTCAGTTATTTCTCTGGATGTGGCTAGCATTTTCCTTTATGAATCTTTTGTACTTGTCTTCAATCATTGTGTTGCTAAGAAGAACTCAATCATTCATAGTTGGTCATCACACGATATTGTTGATATGCTGTACAGTGTTTTTATGGTTCTGCTCCTTTTACTTTGCATCAGTTCGTACAAGTCTTTCCAGGTTTTTCTGAAATCTGCCTGTTCATCATTTCTTATTAAAGAATAGCATTCCAAGAAATCCTGATCTCAGATCAAGTAAAAGCCAAGATAGATCTAATCAAAAGAGATAAGGAAGGAAACTATATTTTATTAAAGGGTACCATAGATAATGTAGCAATATCTATACTAAATATATATGCACCAAGTGCAATAGCATCCAAATTCCTAGGGGAGAAATTAAGAGAGATGCAAGAAGAAATAGACAGCCAAACGATACTAGTGGGGGATCTCATCCTTGCTCTCTCAGAATTAGATAAATCAAACTACAAAATAAACAAGAAAGAAACTAGGGAGATAAACCAATTGTTAGAAAAGTTAGGTATGATAGATCTATGGAGAAAGTTGAATGGAGACAGTAGGGAGTTTACTTTTTTTCTCAGCAGTCCATGGAACAAATACAAAAATTGACCATGTGTTAGGGCATAAAAACCTCAAAATCAAATGCAGAAAAGCAGAAATAGTAAATGCATCTTTTTCAGATCATGATGAAATAAAAATCACATGCAATATAAGGCCAGGAGAAAATAGGCCAAAAGTTAATTGGAAATTAAATAATCTAATCCTGAAAAATGAAAGGGTGAAAGAACAAATCATAGACACAATCAATAATTTCATCCAGCAGAATGACAATAAGGAGACAACATACCAAAATTTGTGGGATACGTACAAAGCGGGTTTAAGGGGCAATTTTATATCTCTAGATGCTTACTTGCATAAAATAGAGAAAGAAAAGATCAATGAATCGGGGTTATTATTAAAAAAAAGTAGAAAAAGAACAAATTAAAAACCCTCAATTAAATACCAAATTGGAAATTCTAAAAGTAAAAGGAGAAATTAATAAAATCGAAAATAAGAAAACTATTGAGTTAATAAATAAAACTAAGAGTTGGTTCTATGAAAAAACCAACAAAATAGATAAGCCTTTAGTTAATTTGATAAGAAAAAGGAAAGAGGAAAATCAAATTGTTAGTCTCAAGAATGATAAGGGAGAACTTTCCTCCAATGAAGAGGAAATTAGAGCAATAATTAGGAGTTACTTTGCCCAACTTTATGCCAGTAAGTTTGATAATCTAAATGAAATGGAGGAATATCTACAAAAATATAGATTGCCCAGGTTAACAGAAGAGGATATAAATTATTTAAATAGCCCCACATCAGAAAAAGAAATAGAACAAGCTATTAACCAACTCCCTAAGAAAAAATCTCCAGGGCCAGATGGATTTACATGTGAATTCTACCAAACATTCAAAGAACAATTAATTCCAATTCTACACAAACTATTTGAGAAAATAGGGACAGAAGGTATACTGCCAAAATCCTTCTATGAGACAAATATAGTGCTGATAGCTAAGCCAGGTAGGGTGAAAACAGAGAAAGAAAATATAGACCAATTTCCCTAATGAATATTGATGCAAAAAATTTAAATAAGATATTAGCAATGAGATTACAGAAAGTCATTCCCAGGATAGTACACTATGACCAAGTAGGATTTATACCAGGGATGCAGGGCTGGTTCAATATTAGGAAAACTATCAGCATAATTAATTATATTAATAACCAAACTATCAAAAACCATATGATTATCTCAATAGATACAGAAAAAGCCTTTGATAAAATGCGACACCCCTTCCTATTAAAAACACTAGAGAGTATAGGAATAAATGGGCTTTTCCGTAAAATGATCAGTAGCATCTATTTAAAACTATCAACAAGCATCATATGTAATGGAGATAAACTAAAACCATTACCAACAAGATCAGGAGTGAAACAAGGCTGCCCACTGTCACCATTACTATTTAATATTGTCTTAGAAATGTTAGCTTTAGCAATAAGAAAAGAAAAAGAGATAAAAGGAATTAGAGTAGGCAATGAAGAAAACAAATTATCACTCTTTGCAGATGACATGATGGTATACTTAGAGAACCCTAGAAACTCAACTAAAAAACTGCTAGAAACAATTCACAACTTTAGCAAAGTGGCAGGATTCAAAATTAATCCACATAAATCATCAGCATTTTTATATATTACCAACAAAATGCAGCAGCAAGAGATACAAAAAGAAATTCCATTCCAAATAGCAGATGATAGGATAAAATTTTTGGGAATCTATCTGCCAAGGAAAAGTCAGAAACTATACAAACTAAACTACAAAACACTTTCCACACAAATAAAATCAGGCCTAATCAATTGGAAAAATATTAAGTGCTCATGGGTAGGCACAGCGAATATAATAAAAATGACAATACTACCCAAACTAATCTACTTATTTAGTGCCATACCAATCAAACTCCCAAGAAATTATTTTACAGATCTAGAAAAAAAAAGTAGCAAACTTCATTTGGAAAAATAGAAGGTCAAGGATTTCAAGGGGATTAATGAAAAAAAAAAGGCAGATGAAGGTGGCCTTGCTGTACCAGATCTAAAACTATTATAAAGCAGCAGTCATCAAAACCATTTGGTACTGGCTAAGAAATAGAGCAGTAGATCACTGGCATAGGATAGATTATCAGGATAATCTAGGCAATAACTTTAACAATCTAGTGTTTGATAAAACCAAAGACCCCAGCTTTTGGGATAAGTACTCACTATTCGGCAAAAACTGCTGGGAAAATTGGAAACTAGTGTGGAAGAAATTAGGGCTTGACCCATACCCAACACCGCATACCAAAATAAGATCTAAATGGGTTCATGATCTAGATATAAAGAGTGATATTGTAAGCAAATTAGAGGAACGTAGTATAGTTTACCTCTCAGACCTTTGGAGATGGAATAAATTTATGTCCAAAGAAGACCTGGAACTCCTAATTTAACACCAGATAGATAATTTTGATTATATTAAGTTAAAAAGTTTTTGTACAAATAAAACTAATGCAGACAAGATTAGGAGGGAAGCTTCAAATTGGGAAATCATCTTTACATTTAATGCTTCTGATAAAGGCCTCATTTCTAAAATATATAGAGAATTGTCTCATATATATAAGAATTCAAGCCACTCTCCAGTAGATAAGTGGTCAAGGGATATGAACAGACAATTTTCAGATGATGAAATTAAAACCATCTCTAGTCATATGAAAAGTTGCTCCAAATCACTATTGATCAGAGAAATGCAAATTAAGACAACTCTGAGGTACCACTACACACCTGTCAGATTGGCTAAAATGACAGGAAAAGAAAACGATGAATGCTGGAGGGGATGTGGGAAAACTGGGACACTAATACATTGTTGGTGGAACTGTGAAGGGATCCAACCATTCTGGAGAGCAATTTGGAGCTATGCTCAAAAACTTGTCAAACTGTGCATACCCTTTGACCCAGCAGTGTTTCTACTGGGCCTATATCCCAAAGAGATCTTAGAGGAGGGAAAGGGACCCACATGTGCAAGAATGTTTGTGGCAGCCCTTTTTGTAGTGGCTAGAAACTGGAAACTGAAGGGATGCCCATCAATTGGAGAGTGGCTGAATAAATTATGGTATATGAATGTTATGGAATATTATTGCTCTGTAAGAAACGACCAGCAGTTCAGAGAGGCCTGGAGAGACTTGCATGAACTGATGCTGAGTGAAACGAGCAGAACCAGGAGATCATTATACACAGCAACAACAATATGACATGATGATCAATTCTGATGGACATGGCTCTCTGCAACAAAGAATTGTCTCAAACCAGTTCCAATTGTTCACTGAAGAAGACCATATACACCCAGAGAGAGGGATATGAAATATGGACCACAACGTAACATTTTCATGATCTCTATTGATGTTTGCTTGCATTGTGTTTCCTTTCTCTGATTTTCTTTTTTTTTTTCTTGTAGACAGGATTTTTCTTGCACAACTTGTCAAGTATTTCAACATTATTAACATGTAGTGGACTTCCTGCCATCTAGGGTAGGGGAGGGGACTGGGGGTAAAATTTGTAATGGAAAGCTTTGTAAAGATCAATGCTGGGGAACTACCCATACATATGTTATACAAATAAAAAGCTTTAAGTAAAAAAAATAGCATTCTATTACATTCATATACCAAAACTTATTCAGCCATTCCCCACTTGATGGATATCCCCTCAATTTCCAATATTTTGCCATTACAAAAAGGCTTACTATAAATATTTTTATACATATAGATCCTTTTCACTTTTTATGATCTCGTTGGGATCTTTACAGACCTAGTAGTAGTATTGCTGGATCAAGGAGTATACATAGTTTGATTGCTTTTTTGGCATAGTTCCAAAAACCTCTCCAGAATGGTTGGATCAGTTCACAACTCATAACTGCAATGTGTCCCACTTTTATCACCTTCTCTCCAGCATTTATCATTTTCCTTTTTTTGTCATATTAGCCAGTGTAATAGATGTGGAATTGTATCTGAGTTATTTGAATTTGCAGTTCTCTAATCAAAAATGGTTTAGAGTACTTTTTCATAAGCTTATGTAGATTTGATTTCTTCATCTGAAAGCTGCTTGTTCATATCCTCTGACCATTTATCAACTGGGGAATGGCTTGCAGTCTTCGAAATTTGACTCAGTTCTCTATGTATTTGAAAAATGAGGCCTTTATCAGAAAAAAAAAGTGCTGTAACGGTTGTTTCTCAGATTTCTGTTTTCCTTCTACTCTTGGTTGCATTGGTTTTGTTTCTACAAAAAATATTTTAATATAATTGAAAATAAACCATTATGTTTTTTGTAATGTTCTCTGTCACTTGTTTGTTCATAAGTTCTTCCCTTCCCCATAGATCTGACAGGTATACTATTCCTTGTTCTTTTAATTTGCTTATGGTTTCATTCTTTATATCTAAATTTTGCACCCATTTTGACCTTATTTTGGTTTAAGGTGTGAGAAGTGGTCTTTACCTACTTTGTACCCTATTGTTTTTCAGTTTTCTCAGCAGTTTCTTTTTTTGCAAATAATGAGTTTTTATTCCAAAAGCTGATGTGTTTGTGTTTATAAAACACTGTTACTATTATCATTGACTGCTGTGTCTCATGTACCTAATACATTCCAGTGATCCAGGACTCTATTTCTTAGCCAGTGCATGATAGTTTTGATGATTACTGCTTTATAATACAATTTTAGATCTGGTATTGCGAGGCTAACTTCCCTTGTATTTTTTTTTTCATTAACTTCCTTGATATTTTTGATCATTTTTTCTTCCAAATGGATTATGTTATTACATTTTATTTCTAGAACTATCAAATAATTTTCTGATAGTTTAATTGGTATGTAATTGAATTAGTAAAGTGGTCTAGACAGAATTGTCATTTTTATTATATTGGCTTGGCCCACCCATGGGAAATTGAAAATTTTCCAATTCTTTATTTTGTATAAAATGTATTTTGTAATTGTGTTCATATAGTTCCTAGATTTGTCTTGGCAGAAAGAGTTCCATGTATTTCACAGTGTTTACATTTCTTTTAAGTAGAATTTCTCTTTCTGTCTCTTGCTTGTGCTTTTTTGGTCATATAAAAATGCTGGTGATTTATGTGGATTTATCTTGTATCCTGCACCTTAGCTAAAGTTGTTAATTATCTCAAGTACTTTTTTACTTGATCCTCTATGATTCTCTAAGTATATCATCACCTGCAAAGGGTGATAGTTTTGTTCCCTCATTGCCTATTCTAATCCCTTCAATTTACTTTTCTTTTCTTATTGCTGTAGCTATAATTTCTAGTACTCTGTTCAATAATAGTGGTCATAATGGGCATCTTTGCTTCACCTCTGATCTTATTGGAGAGGCTTCGAGCTTATCCCCATTGTAGGTAATACTTGCTGATGGTTTTAAATAGATACTGCTTATCATTTTAAGGAAGGCACCCTTTTTTCCTATCTTCTAGTATTTTTATAGGAATGGTTGTTGTACTTTGTCCAAAAAAAATTTCAGCACTTATTGCAATAATCATATGATTTCTGTTGGTTTTATTATTGAAATAGTTGACTACATTACAGTTTTCTTAATATTGAACCAACCCTGCATATAAATCCCACCTGGCCACAATGTATAACCTTTGTGATGTATTGCTCTAATCACTGTCTTAGTATTTTGTTCAGAATGTTTGCATCAATATTCATTTGAGAAATTGATCTATAATATTCTTTTTCTATTTTAACTATTTCTGGTTTAGGTATCAACACCATTGTTGTCACATTGTATACCAAATGAAGTTTGGTATGACTTCTTCTTTGACTGTTTTTCCAAATAGTTTATATAGTAGTGATATTAATTGTTCTTTAAAAGTTTAGTAGAATTCATTTTTAAACCCATTTGGCCCTGGGGATTTTTTTCTTCCTAGGGAATTCATTAATGGCTCATTCAATTTCTTTTTCTAAGGTAAGGTTATTCAGGCATTTTATTTCCTGATCTGTTAATTTAGATAATTTATATTTTCAAAAACAATCATAGATTTCTCTCAGTCTGTCAGATGTTAGCATATAATTGGGCAAAACATTTCCTAATGATTGCTTTAATTTCTTCTTCATTGGTTTTAATTTTATCCTTATCATTATTGAAATGGGATATTTGGTTTGCTTCTTTTTTAATTAAAAAAAAAAAAACTAAGGGCTTAATTTCATAAAACCAGATCCTAAATTTATGTATTATGGTTTTCTTTTTCCCTTCAGTCTTACTAATCTCAACTTTGATTTTCAGAATTTCTAATTTGGTAATTAATTTGGGATCCTTAATTTATTCTTTTTTGTAGTTTTTTTTTCAGCAAATGGCCAATTCATTGATCTGTACTTTTTACATTTTAATTGGTGTAAAAATTTAGAGAAGTAAATTTCCCCCCTAAGTACTGCTTTGGCCACATCCCATAAATTCTGGTATGTTGGCTCATTGTCATTCTCTTTAATGAAATTATTGATTTTTTTGGATGATTTGTTCTTTGACCCATTTATTCTTTCAGATTAGATTATTTAGTTTCCAGTTAAGTTTTTAAATCAATCTTTCTACTGCCCTTTCTTTGTTGAATGTAATTTTCATTGATTGTGATCTTTTAAAAAAACAGTTAATATTTTTGCCTTTCTACATTTGATTTTAAGGGGTTTATGCCGCATTACATCACATTATATATCAGTGCTATGTGCTGCTGAGAAAATTTCATACTCCCTCTTTTATTCCATTCAGCTTTCTCCACAGTTCTCTCATATCTCACTTTTCTAATATTCTATTTACCTCCTTAGTTTCTTTCTTGTTTTTTTTTTGTTTTGTTTTTGTTGTTTTGTTTTGTTTTCTTTTGCTTTGTTTTGTTTTGTTTTGTTTTTTGGTTGGATTTATCAAGCTCTGAGAGGGAATAATCAAAATTTTCCATTACTATAGTCTTACTGTCTCTTTCTGTAACTCACTTAACTTCTTTAAAAATTTGGATGTTATGCCACTTGGTGAATATGTTTAGTATTGATTTTGCTTCATTGTATATGATACTTTTTAGCAAGATGTGGTTTCCTTATCTCTTTCAGTTAAGTCTATTCTTGTTTTTATTTTGTCTTAGATCAAAATTGCTACCTCTTTTTTTTTAACTTCAGCTGAAGCAACTTAGGTCCTATTTCACTTCCCCCTTACCTTTATTTTGTATGTATAATCTCTTTGCTTCAGTGGTTTCTTATAAACAACATAGTGTAGGATTCTGGGTTTTTTTTTAATCCATTTTGCTATCATCATCTTTTGTTTTATGGCAGAGTTAATTCCTTTCTTATCCACAGTTATGACTACTAATTGTATTTCCCTTCATTCTCTTTTTCCTCCTGGTTGTCCTCTCTTTCTTTTTACCATTTTTCTCTTCAACAAGGTTTTGCTTCTGTCTCCTACCACTCCTGGTCTTCTGTCTCTTCTTCAGTCTCTCACTTTTACTTAATGTTTTTCCCTTCTACCTTTTTATTAGACCTATATTAAACTAATTTTGTTTATTATTCCCTCTTTGAGCCAGTACTGATGAAAGCAAGGTTCAAGCAATGCTTATCACCCACTCTTCCATCTTCCTCTCCACTATAATAGGTCTTTCAAGCTTCTTCATGTGAGGTAATTTACACCACTGTACTTCTCCCTTCCTTCTATGCCCAGTTTACTCCTCTTTTTTATCCCTTGATTTTTTATGTCATTCCCTCAAATTCTCATTATACCCATTTCATCTATCTATGTATATTCCTCATCCTCATCCTCCTCATCCTCCTCCTCCTCCTCCTCCTCCTCCTCCTCCTTCTTCTTCTTCTTCTTCTTCTTCTTCTTCTTCTTCTCCTTCTTCTCCTCCTTCTTCTTCTTCTCCTTCTTCTTCTTCTCCTTCTTCTTCTTCTTCTTCTTCTTCTTCTTCTTCTTCTTCTTCTTCTTCTTCTTCTTCTTCTTCTTCTTCTTCTTCTTCTTCTTTTGCTTTTTGCTGAGGCAAATGGGGTTAAGTGACTTGCCCAGGGTCACACAACTAGGGAATGTTAAGTATCTGAGACCAGATTTCAACTTAGGTCCTTCTGGCTTCAGGACTGATGCTCTATACACTGTGCCACCTAGCTGCCCTTGCATATTCCTTCTACTGTACAGCTGTACTGTACTATTAGTAATACAATTTGTAAGAATTACAGTGATCATCCTTTTTATCCATTTATGCTTTTCTTGCGTCTTCATATTAGAGATCAAATTTTTACTTTAATTTTGGTCTTCTCTTTATGAAATCTGAAATCCTTACATTTCATTCATTGACCATTTTCCCTTTAATGTGTTATGCTTAATTTTGCTGGGTAATTCCTTTTTTTAAATTAAAGCTTTTTATTTTCAAAACATATGTACAGATAATTTTTCAACATTGGCCCTTGCATAGCCTTGTGTTCCAAATTTTCCACTCCTTCCCCCCTCCCCTAGATGGCAAGCAAGCCAATATATGTTATTCATGTTAAATATATGTTAAATCTAATATATGTAAACATATTTATACAATTATCTTTCTGCACAAGAAAACTCAGTTCAAAAAGGAAAGAAAATGAATAAGAAAAGTAAATGCAAGTGAACAACAACGAAAATGGTGAGAGTATTATGTTGTGATACACATTCACTTCCTACAGTCCTCTCTCTGGGTGTAGATGGCTCTCTTCATCACAAGATCATTGGAACTGGCCTCAATGATTTATTGTTGGAAAGAGCCACATCCATCAGAATTGATCATAGTATAATCTTGTTGCTGTGTACAATGATCTCCTGGTTCTGCTCACTTCACTGAGCATCAGTTCATATAAGTCTCTCCAGGCCTCTCTGAAATCATCTTGCTGATTGTTTCTCATAGAACAATAATATTCCATGACATTCATATATCATAATTTATTCAGCCATTCTTCAACTGATTGGCATCCACTCAGTTTCCAGTTTCTTGCGACTGGAAAAAAGGCTGCCAGAGACTTTTTTTGCTGGGTAATTCTTGATTGTAGTCCTAGTTCTTTTACTTTCCAGACTATCATGTTCCATGGTCTCCAGTCTTTTAATGTTGCAGATGCTAATTACTGTGACTCGTTTATATTTGAATTGTTGTTTTCTGGTTTCTTGCCTTATTTTTTCCTTGACTTGATAGTTCTGAAATTTGGCTCTAATGTTTCTTGGAGCTTTTGTGGGGAGATCTCTTTTCTGAGGTGATTGGTAGATTTTTTTCAACACCTATTTTATCCTCTAATTCTAGGAAATCAGGGGAGTTTTATTGACAATTTCTCAAAAGATGCTATCCATGTTCTTTTTATTATAGTTTTCAGGTAGTCCAATAATTCTGACATTGCCTCTTCTGGATCTTTTTTTTTTGAGGTCACTTGTTTTATCTGTAAAATATTTTCCATTTTTCCCTTTTTTCCATTCCTTTGAATTTGTCTGTTTAATTCTTGATGTACTATAGTCATTAGTTTTTATTTGTCAAATTTCAACTTTTAAGGAATCATGTTCCTCAATTAGCTTTTGTATTTTCTTTCCCATTTGCCCAATTGTACTTTTTGAGGAGTTGTTTTCTTCAGTGGATTTAGCAACTGATGAGGTATGAAGGTGATGAGGCAAATTGTGAAAGGCTGAGGATATTACTAGGTTATCAACCTGCATGACACAAAGAATGTTGATGTCGTTGACAGCATGAGGAAAAGGAGAAGGAAGGGGAGATATAAATTGGGTGACACTTAGCTCTGCTCTGGACTTTGGGAATTTGAGTTGCATATGGGATACACGGAATGAAATGTCAAACAGGACCTGTTCCCTTGTTGCATTTGCAAACTCACCTTTCTCTCCCTATCCCTTTCCTTCTATGTTCTTCTCTTCCCCTTTGCCTTTAAAAGGAAGCAGTGTTGCTGATCCAAGAAGAATCCCAGTCCTCAGTTTTGGATGGATGTATTATTTTGACTGCTCTTGGATGTACCCTCTGGAACTTTATCTAAGTTCCCTGACTTCCTCACATTGTACCCTGGACTAAGGCTCAAAAGTCAGAATCAATCCCATCTAAAACCAATACAGATGAGAGGCTCTAGTTGCCCTGTCGCGAGAGTACTAGGGCTCTCCTTCATTTTCACCTTCCCCTTTTCCTTAAAAGTTCATCTTTGACTCATAAACAATTTACATCTTGTTGTGAATGTTGCTTACCCATGGTTAATAGTCTGTTCTTGAACTTAAAAAAATGAAATACTGATTTGTAACCCTTTGTGGATGGGGGAGGGAAAGAAAGGTCAAGCAGGCATTTCAAAATGTGGGACTGGAGCAAGGACTGCATAACTATGTCTAAGGTTTGACACATGATCTGGCGTGGAGGTAGGACATGACTCTTGACCTTGCAAAGGAAATCAGCAAAGAATGGTCAGATGGTAGGAAAAAGTACATAACAGAACATTGTCAAGAGGACCCCCCCCCAGAGAGATTATCTAAGAGGAGTCAGCAATGGCAAATGCTCCAAAGGGGTCAAAAAGGATGAGAAAAGGGTTTGCAGTTAGCAATAAAGAGATCACTGGTGACCTTGAAGTCAGTAAAACGATATAGGCAAAAATCAGTTTGCAAAGAGACTGGCAGTAATTCAGAGATAAGGCAATGGAGGCAAACATAGCTTTTTTTTGCAGTTTATCTCTAAAAGAGCAGAGAGTAATTCGATAATTTCTTGAGGTGATGGCAGGGCAGTTTTGTCTTTTTTGTTTCTTAAGGATATGGTAGGTCTGAATATATTTGTCATCAACAAGAATAAAGCCGTGGAATGAGAAGTCCAAAATTAGGAGGAAAAGTAATGATGGAGAGGGCAAGCTCCCGAGCCAAATGAGATCAAACCTAGGTTGGTAAGCTCCAAAGTCTTGAAATTGCCAACATTTTCTCATCAGTACAAAACAGGATCTGACAACATTAGCAGAACATGACTATGTTCTGGATTATGATTTGTTTTCTCATTAGTCATTTGATCATCCTGCTTTGATTCTAATGGAAGAGTTGCTGTAGATTACATATTAGAGTACAGTGGTCAGGGTGCTGATTGCTTGTTGATAAATGAAAAATATGCTTCTGATCTAGTGGATCCTCATGGTCATCTCAAGTGGCATGGTACTTGAGCCTGAGAAATGCTTTGTCAGCTGAGAAGCACAGAGAGAGCCCATTGCCACTAGGGAAGGCAGGTGAGTTGCTAGTGGAAAATATATGGGAAAGGGAACAATGTTGGCATCTTTTGTTGTTATCATTCATGAAGCATTTATGAAGCACATGCTGTGTACAAAGTATACAGTTGTTTTCTCTTATATCCATATATAATGAAAGCCTTACATTTTCTATGCTTTTTTGAGGTCTTAAAATATCTACTTAAGCTACATAAGTACAGATTTGTACTGATTGAATATACTCTGCTTGGGTGTAGATGTGGTGCCCTCTCAAAAATGCCTCCATAATTCTTTAGTTCCCTTTTCTAACAAGCACATAAATATTCCTGCTTCTCTGCTCTATGTGATGTTGTCAGCAACAGAATGCAATATGACCAACCATGAGAGGATTTTGAAATCAGAACATTTAGTTTCTAGGTCTATCACTCAGCACATGTGTGACGGTAAGCAAACCTATTTTCCTCTCTTGGTCTCACGTTTCTAGTATATAAAAGATAGGGGATGGATAGGAAGATTCACTTGAATTGAGGCAAAACAAAGAAAGAAGCATTGATAGAATAGTAGGCACAGTGACTACAAAAATGCAAATGAAAATAACACGAAAAGGTATCAGAATCCAGATTCAATGCAAGAAGCAATATTGGCTCCAGAGGTTGCTCAGAGGCAAATGTGATGGGGAAATTATTTTTTTAAATTTTTTACAATTTTTAATTTTAGTATTTTGTTTTTCTCAGTTACATGTAAAACAATTTTTGGACATTTGTTTTTAAAACTTTGAGTTTCAGATTCTCTTCCTTCTTCCCTCCCTATCTCCCCCAATTGAGAAAGCATATGTGAAGTTATGAAAACATTTCCATACAAGTCATGTTGCAAAAGAAAACATAAATCTCCTCCTCCACCCCACAAAAAACCACAAGCAAAATAGAGTAAAAAAAAAAAAAGAAAGCATGCTTCAATCTATATTCAGACACAATCAGTTCTTTCATTGGGTGTGGATAGTATTTTTCCTCATAATTCCTTCAGAGTAGTCCTGGATGACTGTATCACTGAAAATAGCAAAGTCTTTCACAGCTGATTATCCCACAAGTAATTGCCATTACTTGGTACATAGTACATTTAACTTTGGGCGAGAATATGGAGGACTTTCCAGATTTTTCTGAAAGCATCCTGCTCTCATTTCTCATAGAAAAATAGTAGTCCATAAAAATCACATACCGCGACTTATTCAGCCATTCTCCAACTGATGGGCATCCCCTCAGTCTCCAACTCTTTGCCTAAGAGAACGAAGCT
>JAJPUD010008008.1:80319-97000 GCA_023553655.1 Myrmecobius fasciatus
TCATGTAGGAATATAAACAGATTAACCTTAGTAAGTCCCTATGATTTCCTTTTCCTGATTACCGTCGTATGCATCTCCTGAGACTTGTATTTAAAAGTCTGATTTTCTATTTAGTTCTGCTCTTTTCATCATGCATACTTGAAAAATTCTCTATTTCACGGAATATCTGCCTTTTCACTTGAAAGATTTTACTCAGTTTTGCTGGTGGTGTGATTCTTAATTGTAATCCTAGCTCCACTGCTCTACAGAATATCCAAGCCTTTGATCCTTTAATGTAGAAGGTGCTAAATCTTGTGTGATTCTGACTGTAACTCCACTCAGTTGAATTGTTTCTTTCTGACTGCTTTCAGTATTTTCTCCTTGATCTGGGAGCTTTTTAATTTGGCTATACTCTTCCTGGGAGGTTTCATTTTAGGATCTCTTTCAGGAGATGATTAGTGATTCATTCAGTCTCTATTTTACCATTTTACCCTTTGTTTCTAGAAATATCAGGACAGTTTGCCTTGATAATTTCTTTCTTTCTTTCTTTCTTTTTTTTCTTTTTTTCTTCCTTCCTTTCTTTCTTTCTTTTTCTCTTTCTCTCTTTTTCTCTTTCTCTCTTTCTCTCTCTCTCTTTCTTTCTTTCTTTCTTGTTCTTCTTTCCTTCCTTCCTCTTCCTTCCTTCCTTCCCTCCTTCCTTCCTTCCTTGATTCTTTCCTTGCTTCCTTCCTTCTTTCCATCCTTCCTTCCTTCCTTCCTTGGGGTTAAGTGATTTGCCTAGGATCACACAGCTAGGAAGTGTTGTGCTTGAAGTTGGCTATGAATTCAGGTCCTCCTGAATTCAAAGAATAATTTATTGATGCCTAGGCTCTGTGTTCTATCAAGGTTTTCAGGTAGAACAATAATTGTTAAATTATTTCCTTGATCTATTTTCCTGAGCTTTTGTACCTCCCTTTGCATTTGGGCAACTTGGCCTTTTAAAACATTCTTTTCTTTTTGTACAAACAAAATCAATGCAGACAAGATTAGGAGGGAAGCAATAAATTGGGAGATCATCTTTACATTTAAGGGTTCTGATAAAGGTCTCATCTCTAAAATATATAGAGAATTGTCTCATGTTTATAAAAATTCAAGCCATTCTCCAATCAATAAATGGTCAAAGGATATGAACAGACAATTTTCAGAGGATAAAATTAAAATTATTTATAGTCATATGAAAAGGTGCTCCAAATCACTATTGATCAGAGAAATGCAAATCAAGACAACCCTGAGATACAACTTCACACCTGTCAGATTGGCTAAAATGACAGGAAAAGTTAATGATGAATGTTGGAGGGGATGTGGGAGGGCTGGGACACTGATGCATTGTTGGTGGAGCTGTGAACGGATACAGACATTCTGGAGAACAATTTGGAGCTACGCTCAAAAAGTTATCAAACTGTGCATACCCTTTGACCCAGCAGCATTTCTATTGGGCTTATATCCCAAAGAAATCATAAAGGAAGGAAAAGGCCCCACATGTGCAAGAATGTTTGTGGCAGCCCTTTTTGTAGTGGCTAGAAACTGGAAATGGAATAGATGCCCTTCAATTGGAGAATGGCTGAATAAATTGTGGTATATGAATATTATGGAATACTATTGTTCTGTAAGAAGTGACCAGCAAGATGATTTCAGAGAGGCCTGGAGAGATTTACATGAACTGATGCTGAGTGAAATGAGCAGAACCAGGAGATCATTATACACGGCAACAACAGTACTATATGACGATCAATTCTGATGGACATGGCTCTCTTCAACAATGAAATGCTTCAAACCACCTCCAATAGTTCACTGAAGAAAGCCATATACACCCAGAGAGAGGGATGTGAAATGTGGACCACAACATAACATTCTCATACTCCTTGATTGACGTTTGCTTACATTGTGTTTCCTTTATCTGATGTATCATTTATGTAGATAAGATTTTTCTTGCACAACAATGATAAGTTTGAAAATATGTATACATATATTCGATTTGCCAATATTTTAACATAATTAACATGTAGTGGATATCCTGCCATCTAGGGGAGGGGTGGGGAGTTGGGGGGAAAAATTTGTATCGGAAAGCTATGTAAGGGTTATTGTTGAAGAATTACCCACACATATGTTATGCAAATAAAATAAAAAAATAAAATAAAATAAAAAAACATTCTTTTCTCAGTATCTTTTTTTGACTTCCTTTTGCTTCACTCTCATTTCTTTTCCCTATTTTTCCTCTGCTTCTCTCACTTGATTTTGAAAATCCCTTTTGAGCTCTTCCATGACCTAAGACCAATTTTTATCACTCATTTTTTGGAGTCTTTGGATATAGGAGCTTTGACTTTATCTTCTGAGTGTATGTTTTGATCTTTCTTATCATCATGGTAACTTTCTGTGGTCAGAATCTTTTACTATTGTTTGCTCATTTCCCCAGCATATTACTTGGCTTTTAATTGTTAAAGTAGGACTCTGTTTTCTGGGTGTAGGGTGCAATGTCCCAAGATTCTGGGTTTTTTTGCAGTGTTTTCAGAGGTCCTTCTAGGGATCTGTAAGTTTTCTGTTTTTCCAAAATGGTATGATCCAAGGAGGTATGCATTTACTACTCTCTTCCCTATGCTCTGGTCTATGAGTGACTACAAGCATTCTTTACTGCTGTGGAACCATAAGGAAGGCCTCTCCTCCACTGTGGCTATAAGTTCTAGTGTAGTAGTGCTCCCCTCTAGCTCTGGGATTGTAGGCCAGGTTGCCTCTGGAATCTGAATATGAGAAAAGTAAGAGTCCCGCCTCAATACTAGCAAAGAGGTCCCTATAAAATACTTCTGACATGCTCTTCTTGACCTCCTTACTATCTATGGTGTGGGACTTCTGGAAGCCACTGCTGCTGCTGTTGCTGAGAGAGGGGGGTAGAAAAAAACTGGAACTCAAATTCTTAAAAAATAAAAATTGAAAATGATCTTCACATGTAATAGGAAAAATAAAATATTATTAATTTTTTTAAAAGTCCTGGTCTAGCAGGATGATTTCAGAGAGGCCTAGAGAGACTTGCATGAACTGATGCTGAGTGAAATGAGTAGAACCAGGAGATCATTATACATGGCAACAATAATACTATATGATGATCAATTCTGATGGACATGGCTCTCTTCAACAATGAAATGTTTCAAACCACTTCTAATTGTTCAGTGAAGAAAGCCATATACACCCAGAGAGAGGGATGTGAAATGTGGACCACAACATAACATTTTCATGCTCTCTATTGATGTTTGCTTGCATTGGGTTTCCTTTCTCTGATTTTTTTTCTTGTAGATACAATTTTTCTTGCACAACAAGATAAGTGTGGAAATATATAGACATATATTCGATTTGTCAAGTACTCTAACATAATTAACATGTAGTGGACTTCCTGCCATCTAGGGGAGGTGTGGGGACTGGGGGGGGGAGATTTGTAACAGAAAGCTTTGTAAGGTTCAATGTTGAAAAATTACCCATACATATGTTTTGCAAATAAAAAGCTTTAATAAAAAATAAAAAAGTCCTAGTCTATGAAGTGTCAGTCTTACCTGGAAATGGAAAAAAATCTCATATTCAACATCTTATCCCATAGCCATTTACCTAAAATCATTGCCTTCCTGGAACTCGAACTAATACCCATCCGAAAGTATGGCAGATCCCCCAAGTCCATATGGATCATTTTCAATAATTGTAATCCAGAGCAGTCAAGGGAATATTTTCTTAATTGCCTTTTCAAAGAATTTCATTAAATGCAAAGGAATCGAGTGATTTCTCCAAAGCAAAGCAGATCATAACTAAGGAATCTGGAAGGATTCACCAGATGCCTAGTCTGTTAAGATCTTTCTTATTCTTCCTGAGTCTAGTTTTGATTAAGATGAAGAAAGATGGAAATTTATAAATGGGGCAATTGAATTCTGAGTTGTAGTGTTGTCAAGTGAGTTGATTAAGCTACAGCTCATCATGACATTGCCAAGTAGTATATTAATGGCAGGTAAACCCCAGGGCTGAATTGGAATTCCAGCATTAGATTGTATCACTTAATGTTATCTCTTGTTGCATATGCATACACAACAGGTAGAGCTAAGAATGTTGGGTGAAAGGAAGTAATGTTGTAATACATGAGATGAAAAAAGTCAAATGCGTTTATGCATGTATTTGCATATACTTTTGCTTTTTAAAAATTAGACTTCTTTTTTAGCCTTTCAAAAAGCTGTCAAAGTGCTCTGTACAGAAACAGTAGTCCACCTGACAGTGTTGTATCATAGATAATGAAGCTTGTAAAGTCTTCTAACTTTTGTTAATATTGAAGATAGTCTTTATACTGTCTTCTATACTTAGACTTTTTTCAGTGATGAATAATTTAAATGGAATTATGCAGCTTTAAAATAGCTTCACCAGTGAAAACCCATTGCATCTCCCATGACACTTTGAAAGACATGGGATGCTAGGACCATAGGTTTCTATCTGGAAAGGATGTAAGCTCACAGGAGCATAGCTTTATAACCGGAAGGAACGTTAGAAGTCTATCTAGAATGACTTCCTCATTTTAACAGATGAGGAGATGGGGGGGCCCAGGCAGTTATCTAAGTTTTCCAAAGTTGAAAGGAGTATAGATAGCAGAACCACGAAATTGAATCAGGCATTCTGACTCGAACTTTTACAAAACTGTAAAACATGCTACCTCTATGAAACACAAATTGATAGTATATTTGCACAAATTGATGGGGAGCAGAGGATATAGCACCGGGAAAATCAGTAATGTAAATCAGGGGAAATGCCTGCTAAAAGAAATCAAATGCTATGGGATTGTGTTGGCTAGTCTTGGTTCTGGAAGGGATAAGTCAGGAAAGGGCCTGAATATTCTGTGAGCATGCTCCCTGTGTCACTTGATTTTGCTTGCTGCTTTTCTTTATTGCAAGTGAAGGTTCCCATAGCAGCTGTGGCTACTGTGAATTATATACAGAAGTGATCACATTATAAAAGCAGAACCTAAAAATAAAGCTTTAAAAATAAAATAGAATTACAGGTGGAGTTGGACTAGAAAAAAATCAAATGAAGAGTTGTATTAGATAATTCCTTCTACCTCACACATGTTCTGATTCATAGGTTGTCTACACTTGTGCCTGTGACTCTTAGCGAGCTGTATATTTTTATAGCCCACAAATATTGGTATAGTCAACACAGCCCATTTTCTGCCCTCACTTTTCTGGTTGGCAATTCTTCTCCCTCACTTTTCTCTGTACCCTAGCTATCTTGGGGGAAAAGATTGGCAGAAGATTACTACCTCTGGACTGCTAAAAAAAATGAAAGTGCACCCCCACTGTGTCAACATCTAGCTCAAAGCTCTGGTTGTCGCAGACTATTTAGGATCAGTTATTTGCATTAACTTCAAATTGTCATAGGTACTTGTTGTAGCTAAACTACAAAAACATCCTCGACTTTTTTGGAATAATGTATTTTTGTCAGTTTAGATCTTGCAAATGAATGAGACTTTGGAAGAGCAGAAGTGACACCAAAAAGAGTGACTTGCCATACTAATGAGGGAAGAATATATTTTCAACTGATACTAAAATAGTTTTTCAAATAATACTATATTCAGCAGCCTGGACTCAGAGGCTTTCATTTCTAATTCCCTCCATGTTCCTTCAATTAGAACTTTGGTTAGAATTCAAAAGCCCTGAGCCCTGCACAGTCTGTTTAGTAGCATTGATAACTGCTTCTCCTCTCATGTTCTTGGAGGAGAGTCTGTCTAGAGGACTCATTTATTCCTCACCTCTTGTATCTCTTCCCTGGGCATCCTATGATATGGATGCAACTCAATCGCAAGGCCATTCCTTCTCAGCATCTGGCCCCAAGCTACAGAACTGAATAAAAGTTAGTTTGGCAAGGAATACTCGTGACTTAGCAAACCTTTGAAGAGATTTCAGTTAAAATATAATATCAATAGCAATATCATCGCCCTCTAAGTCCAACTCATTATCCATGATATGAAGTTGGAGTTGGAGTTGGAAACAGTCAAGTAGGGAAATATCATTCAAGAAGGTATTTGGCAGGTACTTCAGGTACCTTTAGGTTGCTGTAGGAGTCTAGCAGAAATGCTAGAATGTAATGAATCTGCCCCTGGTAGAATCACAGAATGGATCAGCACTCCAGCCTAGGGATGCAGCTGCAAACCTGGATGTTCTGGATCAAAAACTGGCCCTCCTCAGAACCAGAACAGTGATTGACTTGAAATGGAGGACGAGTGAGTGAGGTTGCATCTTGTTCTTAGGCTATAACAAAGCCAGATATGCAGAGATTGATTCAGAGTCGCCTTCAGGCATAGTGGAAGGATTTATTATAGACATTGTGTCAATCACAGGTCACATTTGAGTTTAGGTCTTCCCGACTCCTGGCCAAGTACTCTATCTACTTTGCCATCTACTTGCCATTTTGTCAGTCATAAAGTGATTGGTTTTAGCTATTGAGGAGTGACCGGCGGGTAGACTATACACTTCACTGCTTTCCTGCAGATGTCAAAAACCATAACGGTGAAGTCCTGGCCTTGTCTCCAGAGGCCTTGGCCATTTGTTTTTTTCTTGCATCTGACATAACTGAGATTCTTCCAGATACAGAACCTATTCTGTTTCTCTTTATATATAACATAGGTATTAGGGTCCCTAGAGTAAAGCTGAAGGAGCTGGAATCATCTGCCAAAAGCTGGAATTCCTCTCACAAGGTGGATTGAGATCTCCTTTTCCAATAATAACAAGGGAATCAGTGAAGCCGCCATTCAATGGCTTTTTGAAATTTTGTTGGTCTCTGGTTATCTTGCTCACTTGGGCTCTTTTATTTGATCTTTTTGACCCCTTTCAACTACCATCCTGTTTCTTTCCTTCCTTCTATAGATGGCAAGCCTCTGAATGAGTAGTTTCCAGCTCTAGAATGCATTTCCTTGGTCACTGCCAAGCACCTATTTAGTACCTATTAAAGCTAGAAATTGAAATATGGAAAAAGGAAGTACGGGTGCAGATAGAGATTTCGTCAGTAGAAGAAAGCTGTCTCATAGAATATAAGCTATTTGAAGGCAGGAATAGATTTTGTCTTTGTATCCCTAGCAGCTAGCATAGTGCCTGGCACAAAGTAACCTTTTTTTTTTCTTTTCCTGGCTTCCTTTTTATATTGTTTTCCTCCATTACAATGAAAGCTGCTCAAGAGTAGGGCTTGTCTTGCTTGTTTATATTTGAAACCTCAACAGTTAGTTCAGTGTTGAGCTTACGTTAAGCACATATGTATGTAACAACAACAATAGCAATTAAGTTTTTATATGGTATTTTAAGATTTACCAAATACTGTACATGTGTTATCTCATTTGGTCTTCACAACAATTCTGAGGTGTTTTTATTATTCCCATTTTAAAGAGATGAAAAATAAGGCTCAGAGAGATTCGATGACTTTGCCAAGGTTACACAGCTGGTAAATTTTCTGAGGCTGGTTCAAACTCTTCTGCACTGCAAGTCTAATACTCTACCTAGTGTTCTACCCAGATGCCTCTGCATTAATAAATGCTCTATCTCCTCTTTCTGTCCCAGACATTCAATGAATGTTTGTTGAATGAATTAACAAACTGCCTCAAGCAATGAGTATTTACAATCCCTATAACTTCTAGTCTTAGAGAGTTTTTTTGGGACACTAAGAGCTTCATTGATTTATTTGCTTATCCTCACATAGGTGAACATACACAGGCATCATTCTTGATCTCTACTGATCATCCACAGACTTGACTTTGTGACCTCCATTGATTTCCATGACACTGCTTTGTACTTTACCTGCCCTCTCATTCTCTGCCTCATATGGTGATTCCTTTTCATCTTCCTATTGGTAAACTGCCAGTGGCTTAGGCCCAGACCTTCCACCTTTCTACTTGTCCATCTCTCATCCTTTGCTCTGAGAGCTCATCCTCTTTCCAAGTTCCAATTCTCCTTTTTCTGCTGATGACTCCTCAGGGTGCATTTCCATCTCTAACTTCTTTTTTTATTTTATTTTATTTTTTATTATTAATACTTTTTATTTGCAAAACATATGTATGGGTAATTCCTAAACATTAACCCTTACAAAGCTTTCTGTTACAAATTTCCCCCCCTGCTCCCCACCCCTCCCCTAGATGGCAGGAAATCCACTACATGATAATTATGTTAGAATACTTAAGAAATCGGGGCAGCTAGGTGGCGCAGTGGATAGAGCACCAGCCCTGAAGTCAGGAGGACCTGAGTTCAAATCTGGTCTCAGACACGTAACAGCTGTGTGACCCTGGGCAAGTCACTTAACCCCAACTGCCTTAGCAAAAAAAAAAAAAAAAAAGAATACTTAAGAAATCGAATATATGTGTAGTTATTGCCACACATCATTTTTTGTGCAGGAGAAATCGTATCTACAAGAAAGAATAATCCGATAAAGGAAATACAATGCAAGCAAACCTCATTAGAGAACATGAAAATGTTATGTTGTGGTCCACATTTCACATCCCTTTCTCTGGGTGTATATGGCTCTCTTCACCGAACAATTGGAACTGGTTTGAAGCATTTCATTGTTGAAGAGAGTCATGTCCATTAGAACTGATCCTCATATAGTATTGTTGTTGCCTTGTATAATGATCTCCTGGTTCTGCTCGTTTCACTCAGCATCAGTTCATGCAAGTCTCTCCAGGCCTCTCTGAAATCATCCTGCTGGTCATTTCTTACAGAGCAATAATATTCCATAACATTCATATACCTTAATTTATTCAGCCATTCTCCAATTGATGGGCATCCACTTAGTTTCCAGTTTCTAGCCACTACAAAAAGAGCTGCCACAAACTTTCTTGCACATGTGGGGCCCTTTCCTTCCTTTATGATTTCTTTGGGATATAAGCCCAATAGAAACACTGCTGGGTCAAAGGGTACGCATAGTTTGATAACTTTTTGAGCCTAGTTCCAAATTTCTCTCCAGAATGGCTGTATCTGTTCACAGTTCCACCAACAATGCATCATTGTCCCAGTCTTCCCACATCCCCTCCAACACCTGTTGTTATCTTTTCCTGTCATTTTAGCCAATCTGACAGGTGTGTAGTGGTACCTCAGAGTTGTCTTAATTTGCATTTCTCTGATCACCATCTCTAACTTCTTAAACCTCTTTCCAGCACTATGTCTGAAGGAGGCTGAGGGGCTTTACCATTTGCATGGGACACTTAATAAAACCGCATTGAATAAATGTGAGCTTTATTGGCGGTGGTGAAATGATGAGCAGTTAATTGCATGGCTATCTCTGGATCTCCAGCTCACTGTCATGAGGACATAATTCTAGTTCATTTGTTTCAAAGGCTACTGGAAGCTGTAAGTCTGCTTAGATGAAAGAAATTGCCCAAGGACTCCATTAACTCCATCTGTTGCTCCCCAAGCTATCCTAGTGCTCCCTTTTCAAACCTGCGTGTTGTCATCCCCCAGGTCAGCCCCTTCTTTCAGAGGCCAGGTCCCTCGTGTTCTTCTACTGCTAGTCTTCTCTAATTAGCAATCCATTTCTCACACTTTGAAGGAAGCTCCCTTGCACATACAAGCTAGTGATTTTCTCCAATGACTTGGACTTGAGGTTATCCAAGAAGAGAAAATTAAAATCACGTCCTCAGACTGAACCAAAGTAAAATATTCATCAGGCAGAGGAGGGAGGTAACCTGGCCAGGAAGTTAGAGTAGTGTCCCGAGAGTCAGACAAATCCAGTTTCAGTTCTTACCTGGGGCTTCCTAGTTCTGGGAGCCTGATTAAGTCACATCTTTTCTAAGCATCACCTTCTCCATTAAGTTATGGACAAGGGGACTGTGATCACCAAGTTGCTGAGGAATACCTGAGTTATACCTATGTATGAGAAGGAACAGGGATTTAAAAAAACAAACCAATTTGATCACAAATACAAGCATTAGAAAGGAGGCTACAATCAGTATATAGTTGCAAGGAACTTATTAAAGTAATCAAATTTTTAAAAGCTAAGAAAACCCAGGATATTTGGGATTACCTTTGGACCTTTTAGCCAGTAGCATAAACCTAGAAAACAGACTTATTTTTTCATTTCAGATCAGAATTGTAGTTTCAGTCAGAAGAAAGCATAGAATTGGATGTCAGAGGCCTTCAACACCATTCTTTTGGGTAGCACACGTGGCCAATCCAGCATCTCATCTTGTAGCAGGGCTGAGCCTGGCTCATTTCAGAACCCTGAGGAGCACATGATCTTAGTTTTTTTTGTCACCATCATTAGTCCACAATATCTGTGAGTGGTATTTGATTCCCAGGCATCACAGAGAGGAATTAAAGGAGAGCTCCCTTCAAATGTTATAAGGGAGATGAAATGTCTGCTTGATTAACAGTTATTCATGAAATATTGACAGACACTATTCTGAGTTGCTAGTGCTGACGATGTCTTCATTTGGGATTTCCTACCACCCTCCTCAAAAGTTTGTGGGCCTGTGGCAAACAATACTATAAGTTTTCTTCATGTCTTTTGTTTTTCTGTTACAATTATTTCTAGGTTCTGCTGTGACTATTCCCTGTCATCTATCAACTCTTATCTGTACCTGTTATGTCCCCCTACTTGGAACTAGAATGCCAACTCACTGAGAACAAAAGGGCTAATTTTCCCTTTTTTAGTGTCCATAACAGCTAGCGTAGGACCTGGCCCAAAATGGGCACTGAAGAAATGCTTATTCATTAATTAATTTAGTCTTTTGAAAATTCAGGGTGTATGATCACTAAAAGTATAGAGGACCCTCAGGCATTCAGACAACATCGTCGTCCGTGGATTAAAAATCATATGCCTTTTTGGAGCTCCCTATGCCCTCTATTTTAGAAACATGTGGCGCATTTAGGGAATGGGAACAGCAGGGGATGATGAGCACTGTGGAGATCCCTATTACGTAACAGATTTGGGATGCCAACACAATCCCTCAGCCCCCCCAGTGGTCTTTCCATTGCATAGAATCACTTCCCAAATGACCAGAAATAAGCCATTAGAAAAGGAATAAACACAAGATCTCCCGCCATGACAAATTCAGTTAGCTTCCTCTTAATGATGGAATTATTTCAGCAGTGATGGTTGTCTAAAAAGTTGTTCTGATGATGGAAATTTTTAAAGCAACAACACATATTTGGGGGGAGCAGAGGAGCTTTCTCTAAAGCTTTTTTTCTTGTTCTTTTTTTTTTAATTTTCCAAGTCAACATTGTGTTTGTGAATTGGCTTTCAGAGAAAAGTTCAGAAAATAGGTGGACTGGCAGCAGTCGGGCAGAAACATTCATGTGAATGCCTGAGGCAAGGTGCAAAAATTGCTCCTCCTGTGTATTACTGTCCATTGGGGGCATTGAGCCTTCTCTGTAATACGAGTGATTTGACTTAGGACAAAATAAATACCTACAGGCCATAGAGAGGAGGATTCTCTGTGCTAAAAAATATGTACATTTATTAATGAAATAATGCAAAACAAAAAGTGGTAAATGCCATCACCTCAAGAGGATTCTGATTACAAATAACCCAAAGGGATATATGCTGCATGTAAGCAAGTGAGGTGTGTCTCCAAGGATGAGTGGGTTTCAGGTGTTTTCAAATAGAGCCTGAAGTGATAAATCTGGAGACCTTGGCAAACCATGACACAGAGAAATATTTTAAGATGTCCTTCAGGCTTGGTAGCTCTTTGTTTTAGTAAGAATAGTGGCAGAGTGCTTGCAAAGGGACAAAGGAACTGGGAAGGACTTGGCTCTTTTCATCAATGAGATAATTCAGGCCAGTTCTAATAGACTTGTGGTGGACAGAGCCATCTTCATCCAAAGAGAAGGGTAGGGACGGAGTGTGGACACAACATAGTATTCTCACCTTTGTTGTTGTTGCTGTTGCTGTTTGCTTGCTTGGTTTTTTTCTCTCTTTTTTTCTTTTTTGATCTGATTTTTCTTGTGCAGCATGATGAATGCGGACATATCTTTAGAAGAATTGCACATGTCTAACATAAATTGGATTACTTGTTGTCAAGGGGAGGGGAGAGATGGAGAGCAAAGGAGAAAACTTTGGTACACAGGGTTTTGCAAGGGTAAATGTTGAAAACTATCTTTGCGTGTATTTTGAAAAATAAAAAGCTATTATAGAAAAAGCAAGTAAGATAAAAGAGAAGGGACAAAGGTTACTAAGAATAACAATTTTTAGACTATTTATAACAATTTAACTGAGAATGCTTGAAATGGCAAACGGCTATCCAGTAATCAGAGATTCAGTGGATTACTACAAAAGCTAACTAAATCATGGTGCTATTGGTACTCAGACTCTGAATTTTAAGTATGGTAGGCATATGCCAAGAAGGCCCATGCAGAAAAAAATTATCGTATGAGCATTTGGGCTTGTACCTTGCCTATCTTCTAACCAAGTTCAAAAAGAGCTCAAAAATCAATGTGCTATGGAAAATTTTGAGGCAGCAATTCTAGGGTTAGAAGACCATACAGCAGGCAGAAAAGCATTTGGCCCTAACACCAAATGATGCAGCAGATGATGGGCAAACATCAGCATGTTCCCAGGGTTACCTAGAAATAGAAGCGAAGTGGGGACTGGAGCAGAGGGAATTCACAAAGTATTGGTGTGCTGAAAGGCAGCACACTAGGAGGATTCTATTCCTACCTTTCCTACACTCAGCAGTGCAGACATACTGACCTATTTTCTGTTCCTTGATCATGATGCTTCATCTCCCATCTCCATGTCTTCAGAGGGGCTACCCTTCAAGCCTAGTTTTGATCTTGGGAAGATTGATGGAAAGACCTGGATGACTTGCAATGAGAAAATATGTGGATGGGCTGTGATCTGATCCAGGAGATCATAGGTCCACCGAAATGGCACTGGAAAGGAGGGCCCATTCTGTCAGAAGAAAAAAAAAGCAACATTTGTACAGCTGAAACCCAACCGGTTTCACACATTACTGTAGAGTACACCAGCTTTCTCCCAGTTTCCCAGACTCACAACCTTATGTCGTCCTCAGCTCCTCACTCATCCTCAGCCCACTTACCCAGTATGTTGCCAAATCTAATCTTTCCTGCACTCACACTGTCTCTTATATGCATCCCCTTGTTTCCACTCACACAGCTGCCAAGCTGGTACGGGCCCATTGTCTCATGCTTGAAGGATTGCTGTAGCCTTCTACTTGGTCTCCTTGCCCCAAGCCTGTGCCCTACTTAAATCTATTCCCCTACTAGTTATCAAAGTAATCTTAAGTGTAAATCTGACCATATTCCCATTCAAATAAAACTCATCTGTTTAGTTTTTAAAGTCACTTAGAGCTCGGTTCCACTCTGTGCAGCTTCATTGTACATCACTTCCCCTCCCTTACTCTGTGGTTCAGCTCGACTCATCAGCTTCCTTTTTCTTGCTCACTATGCTCCATCTCCCATTTCCTTGCCTTTGTGGTAGCTATTCCACCATGCTCAGAAATGGTCTTTCTCTTAATTCTAACTTCTAGCTTCCCTGGCTCCCTTCAAGATGGTTCAAAAGCCACCTTTTGCTGGAAGTCTTCCTTTTTGGAAATACATAATTTATCCAGTAACATGTAAAAATTTTTTTACATGTGCTTTTAAAGCTTTGAGGTCCGGATTCTCTCCCTTACTCTCTCCCTGCCCTCACCCCCTCATTGAGAAGGCACATGTGAAGTCATGTAAAACATTTCCATAAAAGTCATATTGTGAAGGAAAACATAATTTCCCCACCCCCAAAAAAGTTAAGAAAAATAAAGTTACAAAAATATGCTTCAATCCATATTCAGACACAATCATTTCTTTCTCTGGGAATAGATAGCATTCTTTATCATAGAGAAGTCTTTTAAAGGGTAGAACTGGGAGTGGGGAATAGGAGTTATGTTAATTTCCACTTGATTTAAAGGAAAACTCTCCCAAATTAGGGCTATCCCAAAATGTAATAGGATGTCAGGGGAGGTTCCCTGATACTGGTGGGCAAGCACTGGCTGCATTCCTACCTGTCTGGAATATTGGAGAGGAGATTCTTGTATAGGTATCAAGATTCTATGATAAAGTTCTGAAATATTGTTGCCTTAGTGGAACCAGAAGATATAAACTATTATTATAGAAATGAAGATAAGTGATGGCTATTACATGATGAAAACATAGAAGCTGTGTGACTTATCATTGTAGGATTGCAAAAATTGAATCCCTACCAGATGCCTAGAATGCCCCAATCAAATAGCTAGAATTGTATACTAGAAGTTTACTGACTTATAGATAACATATGACAAATCACCACATTCCAAATATGGAATTATCTCAAGTAACTTTGAAAATTCGGTAAATAAATTGTCCTGGAGCTAGAGCATCATTAGAGACAAAACTCTTGCCCACTGTGGCCCATTCGTAATGTTGAGCCATAAAAATTTCAGGACACCATTTTCAATAGATGTAACCGTACCAAATACTCATCTTCTCTAAACTTCATGGATTGAAATATTTTCAAATATAGAGACCTAGTGGAAGAGATTAAAGCCATGTGGATGTTTATGTCATCCCACCATCTTATTATCCCGTCATTCCATCAGGCCATCTATTACTGACAGTATCCCAAAGATGATTTCAGTGACTCAATAAAAAATTACCTCGTATCACTATGCTCATTTTCCAATTATAAAAAACAATCGTTTTGTTTTCTTGCACAATAGCTCCCAGAACATTAAATATACAGGAATAATAACAGAATTGCAAATTTGCCATGAACAGTTTCTATCTCCACCCCATCAATAAAGGACCAGAAGAACTAGCTAACAGTAATAATAATTTTAACTAACTGTAGTTAACTATCAAAGAATAATAGCAGTACATCAGGTTGCTCTTGGTCCTGCTTTGTGTTAAGTCCATTACAAAAGATGAAATAATGTGATGACTAGAATATCTGACAGATAGCACTTTATAGACCATCTTATTCGAGTCTCAATATTCATGGCATTATCATCTCTACTTTACAACAGAGGAAACTGAGGCACAAAATGTTTAAATGACTTTCCTATGTGATATAACAAGTGAGTTTCAGAGCTCGAATTTCCATTCTCCTCATATTGCCTCCCAGAGCACTGCTCTATCTTTTCTGCCTATTTAATATAATTAGAAAAAGTCGCAAGATGGTGAACTGCGGACAGCTTTCTCTGTGAACTCCCGGGACATTCCCTCAAACTCAGACAAAGTAAGCCTTCCAACTGGTTTCTAAGTGAGAGCAACTCCAAGCATTCGGACTACAACGCACTTCTATCAAAGATCTACAGTGAAAGAACTCCGGAGAAGGTTAGCCTCAGGGGAAATCGGCCGCTGGTCGCAATCAGACTCCAGCCGGGGCGGAAGTCAGGGCTGCGATAGAGGGGCGGATTTTGGGCACCCAGGAAGCCCCTGGGAGACGCCTGGGCCACTTTGCTCTGCTTGCGGGCAGGTGCTTTGGCAGATCTGCCTTTGGAAAAGGGTGGACCAGACAAGACTGCTTTCCGGGGGTGGAGCCATGGTGGCGGAGATCAGACAGGATTCTCTGTAACCTCCTCTAACCTCCCCTCAAACCAACAAAATATGAAGCCTCTAGACTGATTCTGAAGCAAAAAAATCCACAATATCCGGAGAACAACACGATTCTAGAAGAAGATACTCTGGAAGAACCTCAAAACGGGTCTGTTTTAATGGGGCAGAGGGTGGCCTACTGAACCCAGACTGCAGCGCAGGGAGACCGGGGCAGGGAGCTGGAGCAGGAAGCTGGAACAGGAGTCGGAACAGGAGTGGGAGCGTTGTGCTTTTCACACACCTGGGAGTCTTCTGCGGGCCTCTTGGAACAATTTGTCCTGATTGTGGGCAGGTGGTTTGGAGGGTCTGCCTTTTGAGGGGGATAGATTGTGAACCACTGAACCCCTGATGAGCATCGTAACTAGCTGCCATTACACAGCACCTTAAAGCAATCAATCAAACAACAGGTCTGATAAGCACCAGAAATAATTCAATCAGCGGAGCTGCCCAGTTCCTGAAATAACTCAATCAGCAGAACTGCCCCAGGGCAAATTAAAGCAGCTGTCCCACCTTTGCCCTAAACAGACCTCACACCTTTAAAAAAAAATGAATAAAAAACCAAAAAGAGCTCTCACCATAGACAACTTTTATGGAGAGAGGGAAGAACAGACCTCAAATCCTGAGGTCCCTAAAGGTAAAGCAACTCCAGAAAAAGCCCCAAAGAGAGACATAAATTGGTCTCCATGTCACAAGGCTTTCTTTGAAGATTGCATAAAAAATCTTAAAAGAGTTAGAAGAAACATGGGGAAACGAAATGAGATCACTGCAAAATAAAATAGAAAAAATGGAAAAAGAATGCAGTGAACAAAAAAATGTAATTGGTCAATTGCAAAAGGAACTAAAAACAGTAACTGAAGAAAATAAGACATTAAAAATTAGAATCGAACAATTGGAAATGAATGACTCATCAAGACTTCAAGAATCAGTTGAACAAAAACAAAAAAATGAAAAGATAGAGAAAAACATGAAATATCTCCTAGGAAAAACAACTGACCTGGAAAATAGATCTAGGAGAGACAATCTAAGGATTATAGGGCTTCCTGAAAGCCATGATGAAAAAAAGAACCTGGACACTATATTCCAGGAAATCATAAAAGAAAACT
>JAJPUD010008009.1:0-28636 GCA_023553655.1 Myrmecobius fasciatus
ATGACTATAAATAGTTTTAATTTCATCCTCTGAAAATTGTCTGTTCACATCCTTTGACCATTTATTGATTGGAGAATGGCTTGAATTTTTATAAATATGAGACAATTCTCTATATATTTTAGAGATGAGACCTTTATCAGAACCCTTAAATGTAAAGATGATTTCCCAATTTATTGCTTCCCTCCTAATCTTGTCTGCATTGATTTTGTTTGTACAAAACCTTTTTAACTTAATATAGTCAAAGTTATCTATCTGGTTTTCAATTAAGAGTTCCACTTCTTCTTTGGACATAAATTTATTCCATCTCCATAGGTCTGAGAGGTAAACTATATTATGTTCCTCTAACTTGTTTACAAAATCACTCTTTATATCCAGATCATGAACCCATTTAGATCTTATCTTGGTATGTGGTGTTAGATGTGGGTCAAGCCCTAATTCTTCCACACTAGTTTCCAGTTTTCCCAGCAGTTTTTGTCAAATAGTGAATACTTATCCCAAAAGCTGGGGTCTTTGGGTTTATCAAAAAACAAATTGCTATATTTATTGCCTAGTTTGTCTTGTGATTCTATCCTATTCCACTGATCGACTACTCTATTTCTTAGCCAGTACCAAATGGTTTTGATGACCGCTGCTTTATCATATAGTTTTAGATCTGGTACAGCAAGTCCACCATCTTCAGCCTTTTTTTTCATTAATCCCTAGGGCGGTTTTCTTTTATGATTTCCTGGAAGATAGTGTCTAGGTTCTTTTTTTCATCATGGCTTCCAGAAGCCCTATAATCCTTAGATTGTCTCTCCTAGATCTATTTTCCAGGTCAGTTGTTTTTCCTAGGAGATATTTCATGTTTTTCTCTATCTTTTCATTTTTTTGTTTTTGTTTGACTGATTCTTGAAGTCTTGATGAATCATTCATTTCCAATTGTTCAATTCTAATTTTTAATGTCTTATTTTCTTCAGTTACTGTTTTTAGTTCCTTTTGCAATTGACCAATTACATTTTTTTGTTCATTGCATTCTTTTTCCATTTTTTCTATTTTATTTTGCAGTGATCTCATTTTGTTTCCCCATGTTTCTTCTAACTCTCTTTTAAGATTTTTTATGCAATCTTCAAAGAAAGCCTTGTGACATGGAGACCAGTTTATGTCTCTCTTTGGGGCTTTTTCTGGAGTTGCTTTACCTTTAGGGACCTCAGGATTTGAGGTCTGTTCTTCCCTCTCTCCATAAAAGTTGTCTATGGTGAGAGCTCTTTTTGGTTTTTTATTCATTTTTTTTAAAGGTGTGAGGTATGTTTAGGGCAAAGGTGGGACAGCTGCTTTAATTTGCCTTGGGGCAGTTCTGCTGATTGAGTTATTTCAGGAACTGGGCAGTTCTGCTGATTGAATTATGTCAGGTGCTGGGCAGTTCTGCTTTAGTTCACCCTGGGGCAGTTCTGCTGATTGAATTATTTCAGGTACTGGGCAGCTCTGCTGATTGAATTATTTCTGGTGCTGATCAGTCCTGTTGATTGATTGATTGCTTTAAGGTGCTGTGTAATGGCAGCTAGGTCCGATGCTCATCAGGGGTTCAGTGGTTCACAATTTATCCCCCTCAAAAAGCAGACCCTCCAAACCACCTGCCTACAATCAGGACAGATTGGTCCAAGAGGCCCACAGAAGACTCCCAGGTGTGTGAAAAGCACAACGCTTTCACTCCTGTTCCGACTCCTGTTCCAGCTCCCTGCTCCAGCTCCCTGCCCCGGTCTCCCTGCACTGCAGTCTGGGCTCAGCAGACCACCCCCCTGCCCAATTAAAACAGACTTGTTTTGAGGTTCTTCCAGAGTATCTTCTTCTAGAAACATGTTGTTCTCCAGATATTGTGGATTTTTTTGCTTCAAAATCAGTCTAGAGGCTTCATATGTTGTTTGAGGGGACGTTAGAGGAGGTTACAGAGACTCCTGTCTGATCTCCGCCACCATGGCTCCATCCCTGGAACAGTTACCATTTTTTAATATGGGATGTACGACCAGGGAGGGGGAACATGTCTAGGTGTATAATGGGGTGGATGACGATATGGTAACTATAAGTCAGAAGGGCTCAGGCCAACCAAAAATCTGAAGGGAGGAATAAGACTGACTTCAGAGTATAAAATCTTGTTTTCCTTTCTGTATTAGTGTATGAACTCCCATGGAGTTTTTATACCCACTTCTTCAGGAGCATATTAAAAGTTTAAACTTCTTCACTCATTCTGAGGTTATTTACTAACCCATGTTTGGGGTTCAGAATTTTATTTATTATACCCCTTGTATCAGAAATGTTCACTGGCTATATTATACCAGTGTCCTAGCTAATCTGTACCTCAGTCTGTTTGTTTTATTAGATATAGAAAACTAACCAGCTATTTCAGATGGGATTCCACTTCCTATAAATAAAACCCTTGGTTCTTATTGATTTTGTATTATCTCAGAATTTGGGGAGCATTAGACTGTCCCAAAAAGTAAGCTGTTCCAATGAGTTATTTCTGTAATGAAGTGTCCCTTCACAGTTGTGGTATTTCAGGGAGCTTTGCTCATGGCTCTAGCATCTAGAATTGGTTTGATATTGAAAAGAGACATTTTTTTCCTGGAGGAAGAGACAAGATTTCATTCATCTTTTATGGTGATTTGGGGGGTATACTTAAAGCTAAATAGTAGCCTTTTTGCTGAACAACCATTCATTCAACTTTCTCATTAAATTATTGAATGACTTTGGAATAATCACTTTCCTTTGACTGGTTTGAGTTCTCATTTTTAAAACCATTGGGCTAGCTGGGATAATTTAAAGATTCTCTATAGCTCTATTAATCTATATTAATCTAAGTCAATTGCCCTGAAATTGTGAAATGTCAATCAGCCCATTTAGTCAACAAACATTTCTTTTTTTAAAATAGTATTTTATTTTTCCAAATACATGTAGTTTTCAAAATTTCAGTTTTGTAAAACTTGTGTGCTCTAAATTTTGCTTCCTCTCTCTTTTGCCTATCTTTAAGCAAGCTGGCATCGGTTAAATATCCTTTTGAATATATTTCCATATTTTCATGACAAAGAAAAAATCAAATAAACAAAAAGGTAAAAATACTATGCTTTGGTCTATGTTCAGTCTTCATACTTTGTCCCGTCCACCGGGACTTTAGTAATTCGTGGGGGCGAGGAGGACCCGACCTGAAGGGAAAGAATAGGCAAGAGAGAGGAAGGAGACTACATGGCAGATGGAATAGTCTCGTTTATTGAAACAAAAGGCTGGGGTTAAATAGGCCAATACCACTACTATGATCATTTTTTCACTGACCCGGTGAGGCGGGGGGGCGAGCCCCGAGGGGCTCTCGCTTCTGGCGCCGGGCACGACCCGCTCCGGGGACAGTGTCAGGCGGGGTTTGGGTAACCGGCAGGGAATGCAAGGACACGGGGGTTGAGCAGCAGGGTGAGGAATGCAAGGACACGGGGGTTGAGCAGCAGGGTGAGGAATGCAAGGATATAGTCCAGCAGTCTCAAGGTGTAGTTAATCAATCAATCTAAAGTTCATGCATATGCTTGTCTTTTCTGTGTTTTCACATTCTCGGGCCCTGACAATACTTTTATCTCTGTATGTGATTGGCATTCCCATCCCAAATCTGTTGGAATTGCCTTAAATCACTGCATTGTTGAGAAGAGTCAAATCCATCAAAGTTGATCATCACAAATCTTGTTGTTATTGTCTACAATGTTCCCTTGGTTCTGCTTAATTCACTCAGTATCAGTTTATGTAGGTCTTCCCACACTTTTCGAAATCAACTTGATTATCATTTCTTATAGAACAATAATATTTCAATACCTCTTATACTATAACTTATTCAGCTATTAAAGAATTAATGGGCATCCACTCAATTTTCAGTTCCTTGCCACCACAAAAAATGCTACTACAAATACTTTGCACATGTGGGTACGTTTCCCTCTTTTGTGATCTCTTTTGAATATAGAGCCAGCAGTGGCACTGCTGGGTCAAAGAGAATACAGTTTTATAATTCTCTGGACAAATTTCCAAATTGCTATACAAATGACTAGATCAATTCACAATGCTATCAACAGTGTATTAGTATTTAAGTTTTCCCACATACCCCCAACATTTATCATTATCTTTTTCTGTCATAGTCAGTCTTTGAGGTATGAAGTAGTACCTCAGAGTTGTCTTCATTTGTATTTCTCTAATCAATAGTGGTTTAGAATATTTTTTCATTTGACTAGAAATGGCTTTAATTTCTTCATCTTAAAATTGTTTATATCCTTTGACAATTTAGTAATTGAGGAATGACTTGTATCTTTACAAATTTGAGTCACTTCTCTCTTTATTTTGAAATGTGACCTTTATCATAAATACTGGCTGTAAAAATGTTTTTCCCAGCTTTCTGCTTCCCATCTAATCTTAACTACATTGGCCTTGTTTATGTAAAATCCTTTTAGTTTAACATAATCAAAATTAACCATTTTGCATTTCATAATGTTCTTTAGCTCTTTTTTGGCTATAAATTTCTTTCTTCTCAAATGATCTGACAGGTAAACTATCCCTTTACCTATAGTATAATCCTTTACGTTTAAATCATGAATCCATTTCTATCTGATCCTGGTATAGGATGTTAGATGTTGGTCAATGTTGTAGTTTCTGCCATACTATTTTCTAGTTTTCCCAGCAATTTTTGTTAAATAGTTAATTCTTATCTAGAAGTTGGAATCTTTGGTTAACAAACATTTCTTAAGAACTTATATTAAAGCACTGAACTTGAGCTTTGAAGAAAGACAAATGAGAGAATAAGAGAACCTGGGTCTTTCTGTCTAACTTGAATGATTGCATCCTATTCATAAGTCATTCATAAGATTGACTAGTATGAAAAACTGATGGATGTTGGAGAGAATGTGGGAAAACTGGGATACTAATGCACTCTTGGTGTAGTTGTGAACTGATCCAAGGATTCTGCAGAAAGATTTGAAACTATGCCCAAAGGTTAAAAAACTGTGCATACTATCCAGCAATATGACTTCTAGAACTATATCCCAAAGACATCAAAAAAGGGAAAAAGATCTATTTGTACAAAAATGTTTATAGCAGCTCTTTCTGCAGTGGTTAAGAATTGGAAATTGAAGGGGTATCCATCTATTGGGGAATGACTACCAGCTATAGTATATGATTATGATAGAATATTATTATGCTATTAGAAATTAAAGCAGGATGATTTCAGAAAAACTTGCAAAGACTTATATGAACTAATGCAATGAGAGGTGAGCAGAATCAGGGAGATGTTGTACTTAGTAATATTTTTCGATGAAAGTTTAGCTATTCTTAACAATAGCTATTCAAAACAATTCCAAAAGATTAATGATGAAGCATAATATCTGCCTCCAAAGAAAGAACTGATAATGTTTGAATGTAGATTGAATTATGCTATTTTTCACTTTCTTCATTCTTTTTTTTCATTTATTTGAATTTTCTTGTACAAAATGACTACTATGAAAGTGTTTTACATGCATAATTTATATCTCATTCTTAACCATCTCAGAGAGGGGGAGTAGAGAGAATTTGAAACTCAAAAATTTTTAAGTGTTAATTATTTTAACATGTAATTGAGGAAAATTTTATATATATATATATACATATATATATATTTAAAATAGTCTGGAAAGAGGAAAAGTTAGATTTCCTTGAATAATTAAAAGAATCTTGGGGTAGAAGGCTATATATTAGTTGTCAAATTCAGACTGAGCCAGGGCCTGAACTAGATTAAACTGTGAATAGGAAAGAATAACCTTAAATGTTTAAAATGTATATAAATGAAATAAAATTGATAATAATAATTTGGAGTTTTCTAATTCAACATGAGGACAAATGTGTCCTTTTCTATTTAAACTGGACACCACTTGTGTAGCTAGTTCTCTCATGAATAGTAGAGAATTTCTCCTAGAATTGCTATTCTCTATTTTCAACTGAAGTTCACATGGCTGGAGAAAGAGTTATTATGCTCCTATATTCTTTCAGCACTAATTCTCAGGCTACCACAGGGACAAATAGCTTGGAGTTTACTTACTAACAGTACCTACCGCAGGATAGAGTGGATTCTCTTAGGGGCAAGTAGACGTATGACCCCTCTCTGGATTTGCTTAGTCTTTACACTGTAGATAATAGGATTGAGAACAGGAGGGACCAGAAGGTAGATATGGGCCATAAGGATATGGATAAGGGGTGAAGCATGCTTTGCAAAACGGTGGACTATGGACAGGCCAATCATTGGTACATAGAGAATGAGGACAGCACAGATATGAGAGGCACATGTGTTGAGAGCTTTGAGCCTTTCTTCTTGGGATGCAATGCTCAGCACAGAACGGAGAATAAAAACATAGGACACCAAGATACCCAGGGAGTCAAATCCCCATAGCACAGTAATTAAAACCAACCCATAGATGACATTAAATTTGATATCAGCACAAGCCAAGCGAATCATGTCCTGATGTAGGCAGTAGGAGTGAGATAGGACATGGGAGCGGCAAAAGGGGAAGTATGGAAGTCGGGCTAAAAGTGGAATCATGCAGAATGCACTCCTAAGGAAAGCCGCTATTCCAATCTTGGCAATGCGTTGTGGAGTAAGAATGGTAGAATACCTCAGAGGGTGACAGATTGCTACATAGCGATCAAAGGCCATTGCCAGAAGCACTGCTGATTCTGTGAAGGAGAAAGTATGGATGAAGAACATCTGTATCACACAGGTGTTGAATTCAATCTCCCTGGAGATGGACCATAGCACTCTAAAGAGAGATACAAGAGTGGGAAGGGACATGCCCATATCAGTGAGAGACAACATTGCCAAGAAATAATACATGGGTTCATGGAGGCTTGGGTCAGTCCTGACTATATGAAGAATGGTACAGTTGCCCACTATCCCAACCAGGTAGAAGATGCAGAAAGGAATGGAGATCCAGTGGTGTACTGCCTCATAACCAGGAATTCCAGTGAGGTAGAATGTGGTAGATAGGCCACTACTAGCATTGAAGCCCACCATGATGCTTCTGCACAAGGCCACAATCCCATCTCACAGCAAATTAATCCTGCAATAAAATGAAATACCAGGTATACCAAGTGCTTCATAAGATATTTATAGATAATTATATAGACACTTAGTTACCATTTTCTTGCTTTGTCTTTCTCTATCATCTCTTATTAGTCTGGAGATTATTGCTTCATTCAATAAAATGATCCATTTCATCCTTGTGCATACCTAATCATCAATCATCAGCTTTATGATCTCATAAACATCATCAGAAATTAAGCAAACATTAGACTTGAGTACAATAATTTAGTTTGAAATTAGAATTTGTTTAGTATCTATTTGATCTTAAGAATCCACTTAAGTATTTTGTTTCTTTTCTATCCAGTTCTTATAAAAACTATAAATAAGGTGTTTTTACTCTGTTATTTAAGAAAACTGAGGAAGGTGCTAGCATATATTTAGGAAATTCTGGGTTCTGGATTTGAGGGATCTCTGAGTCTCTTTCATAAAAGGATATCCTTAATTTAGTTTAAGAATAATATTTTTATAGTCTTCTCTTTCATTTTGTATATGATCTTAGACACAGTGTCTTCTGATGAGACAAGAATCTGTGCTGAACTATAGTTAAATGTCTTTTATGTTGTCCAGGGGATTAAATGAAAAACATTTGTTCTGAATCTCCAGTGCTTTTCCTCAAGTTGGGCATCCTTCTCTTTATAGATGTCAATCTACCAGATCCAATTTAGAAAACAAGTCCCTTCTAACATCTTCAGTACCATTATCCCTTCTATAATGCTCCTACTCCCCCCCCCACTTTTCCCCATTTGCACTACTTGTCCCTTTCTTCTTGCTACCTATTTCTCTAGTCACATTATGAAGTGATACCCAAAAGGAAAGGAGTTGCAGAAATAGGACCTACAGTGTATATGGGTTTCGATTTTCATATTCTTCTCCTAAGTCCTCCCATTCCATTTTTAAAGTCTGAATTGTACCCAGCCTTTGATACCTCTCCAATTCCTAGAGACAAAGAAGCAAGCCCTTTCTGACAAATCCTTTTCACCCTAAATTCAGGTAATATAAAATTAAAAATTTTGGGGGGGGTAATATGTTTTAAGTTTCTTTTTTATTTCATTAAATACAAAATAAGGAGAAATATTGAATAAAAAAAGCAAGACAGAAAAGGAAAACAAAACAAGAAAAAAGAAGAGAAAACATTGTCATGTGCCCAACAAAACATCAGGGAGGATCCAAAATATATACCAATAAATTTTAATTTTAAGAAATCATATATGACAAAAATAAATTATATTCATGAATGTCCATCTTTTCTTTGCTTCCTTTTAGTTGTTCTTTTATTCTCTGCCATTCACTTTTTTTTTACTTCTTTTTTTCCCTCTTTTCATCCCCACCACTTCCCCCAAGCAGGCTACAGTTAAGCACAGGTACATTTATACATACATATGTAAATACACATATTTACATATACATAGAGCTACATGTACACATATATGTACATGCATATACATACATAGATATGTACATGTATGTAGACATGCATTTACTCATATGCTGATAAAACAATATTAGTATGGCTGACATACAATGTAGATTATTCTATATTATAGAATAGATATTGATTAACAAAATCAATGATTATTAACCCTGCTTTTTATTAATTATTTTTTTCCTAATCCTTGTAGTGTTTGGGCATATATCTTTCTTATCCTTTATAGATTTTCTACTTTCATTCAGCTTCTTAATTTGCTTGCTGTTACTTACCCTCCTCCCAGCCATGGATCCTTCCCTTGTCTTCTTCATCCACCTTTTGCTTCTCCCTTTATTACTTTATAGATTTTGAATGATGCTTTATCCTTTATGGGGTGTGTGTAACCCATTCCTATGTAAATAGATTTTCAGAACCAAAATCCTTTCTTCAGTCTCTAATGCCTCTGTGTCTATTCTTCTTTTGCATCTCGTTTATATAACATAATTACTATTTTTAGTATTTCCTAAGACAGTTTTGCTTTTTAGAATCAGATCATACTCAAACTCTGTTCCATCCTTTCTTTTTAGCTACTCAATTACTGATGTCAATTTTAAACATATAGCATACATTTCCATGTAAAGAACACAAATAATTTTTCCATAAATAATAAGTTCCTTGAAATTAACCTTTGATATTGGCTCTTTCACTCCACGGCAATTTCTTGGATTTCTTGCATTGTTGCATTTATTTTTGGTCACAACTTTTATGTAGTTCAATTATTATGATAATTTTTCTTTTTGAAGATCTGTTCTTCAGATCTGTTTTTTTCTAATAAAGTGTTTCACATTCTGTTCTATTTTTTCACTCTTTTTATTCTGTTTTGCTATCTCTTGGTCTCTTGTAGTTTCACTGACTTCCCCTTGCCCAATTCTAAGTTTCAAAGAATTATTTTCTTCTTTAAGACACTGTATCTCATTTTCTAGTTAGCAACTTTTAAAATAATTTCCTTGTTTTCTTGGATAGTTTATTTTTTTAAGTTTTCCTAAATCTCTTTCATTTGATTTTTAAAGTCTTTTTTTTACGTTCATAATTTTTTTCTGGTTAGGAAGTCATTTAACATTACTCTTTGAGATAGAAAGATATATTTTTTTTAATTTCAGTGTCCTCTGAAGATAAACCCCGATCTTTCCTATTCCCACAGTAAGTTTTTATGGTTGGGTTCTTTCTTCTTGACTGGTTCATTTTTTTTAAATAAGAAGTCTTAGTATAAGCACCTCTAATTATGGGATGATTTTGCCTCTAGCTTCACTTAAACTCTTTCATCTGACTTGGAACCCCAAACCAAAAACTCCACCCTCCTGCAAATGCCCAGAGCCAGCAGCATCCCTGCCCCTTTGCTTTTGAACTAACCCGGTGCACTGGTTCTTTCTTGCCCAGGGCTGTGTCTTTGTAGTACATCTGGGAATGGTGTTCCTGATCAGCAGAGATTTCCTCAGTCTTCCAGCTCTCAGACCTAAAAACAATTCAGGAGGTGAAAGTTTCTGTGGTTCTAACTGAGGCTTTAGTCAAAGCCACCCAAAGTAAGTGCCCACTTGCTGTTTCTGTGGAACTAGCCTGAAGGCGTTTGCATTTCATACGGGGTTAATCCCCTTATCTTTTTGGGTTGTACCAGGAGAACCCCTGTTCTGCCCCAAGTATTCTTGAGTTTCCCACAGACTATGTTCACCTGTTTGTGAATTTATCCTGTTTGTGTGGGAAGTCTAGAGAATTTGAAAATGTATTGACCTACTTTGCAATCTTCCCAGAACCTTCCCCTGATTAGAAATTTCAAAAAAAAAAAAAAAAACTTTTCCAAAGAAACTATTGCTTTCATCACCTACTTTTTCAGGTCCATTCTCTATTCCTCATCAGTTTTGTATCAATTCCAATTCCCTTTGTACTCCTGAGTTCCCTTATTCCTGTGAGTGAATCACAGAATTTAAAGTTGGAAAGAATTCTAGACATCATTGAATCTAACATATCCCAAACAGGAATTCTCTCTACAATATTCCCCAAAAAATAGAACATTGGAGCTGGAATTAAGAACTCAGGAGTTTAAATTTAGTGTCAAATTCATACCAGAAGTATGATCCTGGACAAGTCAATAAACCACTCTGTCTCAATTTCCTTATCTGTAAAATGGAGATAGTAATGATACCTATCTCCCAGAGTTGTGAGAATCAGATAAAACAGTACTTATGAAGTACTTTGTAAATCATAGATAGATAGATATAATAGCTATTATTATATTCACTATAATAATATTTACAATAATAATAATAATAATATATCCTGAGGCATCTTGTTCCATTTATGATGGCTTAAATTGTTAGGTACTTTTTCCTTATAACAAGCCAAACTCTGCTTCACTGCAATTTGCATTCATGATTCCTGTTTCCTCTTAAAGCTAATCTCTCCTACACATGACAAAGTTTTCAATAACTGAAGACAGTTATTATGTTTCTCCCTAAATATTTTCTGCTCTATGTTAACCTCCCTAGCTCCTTTAACTGAAAATCCACTAAGCATCCTGTTCGACCTTTTCTTAATATATTCTAATATGTATTTCATTCTTAAGCAAGGATGTGGAGATAATACTCCACATGTGCACTGGGCAAGGTAAAATACAGAAGCCTACAGAATTACCTTCTTCATTTTCTGCTCCGTGGTTCTAGTTATATCCTCTAAGCATATATGATACTATTGACTCCTGTAAGAGCTCAGTTTCAATTAAATTTAGCACATTACTGCCTACTATATTTTATTGCTTTATTATGACCAGGATTTTTCTTTTGTAAATAATTGCTGTCTCCTTCTACTTTTCCTATTCTTTGCTTATATAGTGGATTTTGAACCTAATTATAATCCTATGTATTTTCCCAACTAAATGTAATTTTATTAAATTCTACCCTCTTGTTTTAACCTTTCAAGATCAGTTTAAATTTCAACTCTATGGTTTTATGTCACTTGAAATTTCATATGCATGCAATTTTTATCTTTATCCAAATCATTAATAAAAAATGTTGAACAGCAGATTATTTCCTTATCTCTTTTTCCATTCTCCTCATTCTAGTCTCACATAATTCTTTCCCATCCACCTCTTCAGCTATCCCTTTCCACTCATTTACTCACTTAATAGCAATAAGATGATTGTTTTGAATCAAGTTAAGTATATCCTGAACTGTGGGTTTGGCATATATAACTTTTTTCCTGGTAATCTCAAGAGAATATGAAGTCATGATAGAATCCCAAAGTTGCAAGTAGCCATGAATCAAGCATAACTTACCTTTCTTATCCCAGAGGGGGAGAACTTTTTAATAGCAAGATTAAGAGAACAATAGGGAGCTCTTATTGAGAAACCATCTATATGACTCAATGCTCATTTCTATTTCTCTTTTAGAGTTCTTATTCTCAGTTAACCATACCTTGCAAGGGGGGCAATTATTATTAATCATGTACTGGGATTATAACACAAAAATGAAAGTCTCTTATCTTATGTAGCTTACATTATATTGGAAAAACAAATTCATAAATATGTATATGCAAAATAGTTATAATATTCATAAAAAGTGCTTTAGCAAGAATGGCACTAACAATCAGGGGAACAGGAAAGGATTTATATTGAAGTTAGAACTTCAACTAAGTCTTGGGAATTCTAAGATTTGAAAGTAAAGGAGGAATGTACTCTACGTAAGATTTTGTCCATACAAAGGAAGGGTCATGGGAATTAGAGTGCCATGTATGAAGAGAAAGGTTAGTTGGACTTGACCACAGGTAATGTGAAAGGTGCAATGTTTAATAGGAATGGAAATATTGATAGCTGTCAGATTTTGATAATTTTACATACTAAACAGAAGAGTTTACATATTGTCCTAGAAGTACCTAGAAGTCATTGAAGTTTTATTTTTTGAAAAAGTGTTAGACCTACCATTCAAGGAAAATTATTCTGGCAGCTCTATGGGAGATAAACTAGAGTATGAAGAAATTTGAAGCATAGCATTAAGGAGGTAGTCATTCAAAGTCTAATGGAAAGATGATAAGGACATAAAATAGGATGGTGATTATGTGAATGGAGAAAATAAATATTTTGTAAGAGATATCATAAATGCCAGAGAAAAAAAAAGATCTATTATCTGACATATGTCCCAGAACATTATAATACAATATCATGTTGAGCTAGAAAATACCTTAGAGATTATCAAGCATAGTATCCCCTTTATAAATGATGAAAGAAATGTACTCTTACAAAGCTTTCTGTTGGGGGGAAAAATTTGTAACAGAAAGCTTTGTAAGGGTTAATGTTGAAGAATTACCCATACATATGTTTTGCAAATAAAAAGTATTAATAAAAAATTTAAAAATAATAATAATTTTTTAAAAAAGAAATGTACAAAAAGTAAGTGCCTTTTGCACGGTGACTGATGCATCCACAAATAACAGCTGAGTTTTATCAAGTCTTCTTATTCTAAATTCAGTATCCTTTTCACTGTATAATGATTTCTGAAATCAATTTTAAATAAGCATTTATAGAGTTCCTATGTGCCCAACCATTTATACTGTGATGAGAGCAGAAAAAGCATCACATACAGTGTGTAGAAGAGACAGGTATTAAAAATAGATTTTTCTTAACTGACTCTATGGCTAGCTATTTTTCTCTTACTCAATCCTGCCTTTTAAATATATAATCCCATTAGATAATTGACAAAAATAAAATGGAATAATATACATAAAGGACTTTGCAAATGTAATGGTCCATTTGAAAGTTTCTTATTAAGGAGAATTAGGAATTTGCATAAATTACAATTGTAATTGTCAAAGAATCCCACTTTCTGAAAAGGAATTTGATCCAGATGTTGGCAGAGATTAATGGAAACAAAGAGAGGAAGCACTATGCAACACATGATTATATATGATGATTAAGAAAATATTGGTCTTAGGTAAGATTATAATCTTATGTTAGGATTGAAGGTAGAGTCATCATTTTTGAGTGTCACAAAATTTATACAATGAAATCAAAGCAAATGATCCCATCATAAAAGATCTCCAGAATGCAGGGCCATCACAATATGAGAGGTCAAGAACCAAAAGAGTACTATCAAATCATCACAAAATTATTTTTAAAATTAAACAAAATAATTACTTAATTCATCCGTCAGGAAATAATTTAAAAAGTGGGAAAGAAAGGTTCTCCTAATACTTCATATTAAGACATTATCAAGCCAAAAGCGTAACAACTATTTTGTATTGGATCAAAAAAAAAAATAGAAAAAAAAGTTGATAAGTGAAACAGATTTGAAACTCAAAAATCAGTAACAACTGACTAGATTAGCGCAGAGTTTAATAAATTAAGAATACCAACAAAACTTCTATGAAACCTGTGAATAGGCTGGCAAAAAATCATGTTTTGATAAATACCTCACAGAGAAAGCAAGGTAACTAACTAGATGACACAGTAAATTGAGTATTAGGCTGGGAATCAGGAAGATTTATGTTCATAAGTTCAAATCCAGCCTCAGGCACTTACTAGCTATTTGAGCCTTAGTAATTCCCTTAATTCTGTTTGCCTCAGTTTCTTCATCTGGAAAAGAAGCTGGAGAAAGAAATGGCAAACTACTCCAATATTTTGCAAAGAAAACCCCAAATAGAGTCACAGAAAATCAGAAATGCCTGAAAAAGAACTTAGCAACAACAAAATATCTTCCACTATAATAACCTTAAAATAGCTACTGGTGAGATTTAAGAAGTCAAATAACAAACCATCAAAAATAGAAGAAAAATCAGCCAGTTAACAAAAATTTATGAACCATATTTACTATGTTCTGGAAATTCTACAAAGGGTTTCTATGGGTGAAGATTGTAAGTGATAAGCTGAGACAGCTAAGTCATTAAAACTTTCAAAAAAACCTGAGTGGGTTTTTTGTTCATAAGCTATGGAGGGATGTAGGTTTTGAAAAAGAACTCATTTTCCTGAGTTTAAATCTGGCTTCAGATGCTAACTAGTTGCATGACTCCATCAAATTTGCTATAGAAGGAAATGGCAAATTACTCCAGTATCTTTTCCAAGAAAATCCTAACTGGGTTTACAGAGTAAGTCGTAACCAAAAAGACTGAAGAACAGCAAAAAAGACACATATATTGATGATTCCTTGACTAATCACGCAGTTTGTCAACCTACTTAATTTCTATGGTCTCCTTTTCATCGTACTCACACCAAAAGATGGTTATGTCCATTATCTTACCATCACTTACAGCAGTTTTACTTCCATGTTCATGAAGTCTGAAATGCATTCATCTGATCATAATTTATTATCATTTCTTGTTTCTCTACATCTTTTATCCCTTAAACCTTTTTCTTTTTCATCACCATGGACTCTACTTCCTCCACTATTCAGTTTTTTCTCTTTCACTGCTTATAGTTATGTCCCTTCTCAGTTCACTTCTTTTTTTTTCTTTTTTTTTATTTTATTTGCATAACATATGTGTGGGTAATACTTCAACAATTAACCCTTACATAGTTTTCCGTTACAAATTTTTCCCCCAACTACCCACCCCTCCCCTAGATGGCAGGATATCCACTACATGTTAATTATGTTAAAATATTGGCAAATCGAATATATGTATACATATTTCCAAACTTGTCATTGTTGTGCAAGAAAAATCTTGTCTACAAAAACGATATATCCTCAGTTCACTTCTTATGAATTTACTCTCCTATATACTTCAATTCTTTGCTTTTTTCCAAATCTTGAACTGTGTTTGGACTCTTCATTTTTATAAAATTTCAATTAAGCCTCATTGTACAGCAATGCTTTTAGACTCCTAAATTGTTTTACTATCCCAGTGATTATTGAAACTTTATCTTTTCTCAAGCCTCCCATTGGACCTCCTTCACACTCTCAAGTAAGGACCTTGTTTAGTATTTAATGAAGACATCAGGGCAAGTAGGTGGTGCAGTGGATAGGGCACTGGCCTTGAAGTTAGAAGGACCAGCTTTCAAATTTGCCTTCAGTCACTTCCTAGCTGTGTAACCCTGAATAAGTCACACCACTGACTGCTTCCAAAAACCATATTTAATGAAGATATTGACAACATTCACAATTCTCTTCTTCATATCACTCAAACATCTTCACCCATTTTTTTCCTAAATTTACCCAGCTAGCACAAAGAAAAAGTTCTTCTCCAGCAATTTCTTATGTAAGATATATTATGTAGATATACTTTTTGCTACCCCCCTCACAAATAGAATCTTTTCAAAAGCAAAAGGCCATGTATTCCTTGCAATATTCCTTATTTTAGCAAGTACTTGGCTTAAAAGAGTGATTAATAAATGTTCATTGAAATTAACTGATTTAGAGACAGCTAGGTGGCACAGTGGATAGAGCACCAGCCCTGAAGTCAGGAGGACCTGAGTTAAAATCTGGCCTCAGACACTGGGCTGTGTGACCCTGGGCAAGTCACTTAACGTCAATTGCCTCAGCAAAAAGCCAAAAAAGATAAATAACTGATTTGAAGAACAAAATATTCAGTGTTTTCTTGTGACATCATGAGACTATGAACTATTTTCTCCAATGAGCTGGAATCCTGTTTCTCTCTTCTTTCTGTCCACTTACTCCATGTGGTTGTGAATATGTGAATATACTTTGCTTCCATCTATTGGTCTTCATCTACCAGGTAGCCTTTTGTTCCATAATAGAAGTTCTTGTAACTCATAACCTCTAGGATTATTTTAGTTATTGTGTCATGCAAAACCCTAAGCATCTAACTGGAGAAATCCCCGAGGATTTCAATTTGCCTTTTGTAGTTCAATTCCCCTGCTACTACTCAAATTCTCTGAGTATAAACTCATTTTATTTTTAATTACCAAATGTATTTTTATTCCCATTATGCCTCTCTGTTTGACAGTCTGAATACCTGAAAGATATTTCTGGCATACGACTTTTCAAAACTGCAAAACATCTTGGTGGAATTGTACTGAGGAAATTCCTTTCAACGTTCAAAATTCCTCTCGATATGCAAATCACTTTTGAAGAAATGCCTATAATAATAATAGCAGTTATATCAATAATAAATTAACATTTATTAAAACAATAAGGACAAGAAGCTATGGTAAGTGCTACATCCAGGATAAGCAATCATGAGATAGTTACACTGTCTCCTCCTGATCATAGAGAATCTCTCTCCTGTTCACCCTTCATTTCCCCCCACTCATAGGCAAGGAAGAATTGAGGGGGTAGGGGTATTGAAGAGACATTCATTTCAGAATTAGTCATTTGTAACTTGATTTGTTTCTGGAGATCATGAAACATAGGATAGCAGATGGGTAGGAAATGTCACATAAATTATTTTATCCCAATTTTACAAATGAGAAAGCTGAGGCTCACACACAACTAATAAGTATCTATGTTTGGACTTGGAAGACCTGAATTAAAATCCTGTACCATTTAATTACTATAATGCTTTTTTCTCTTCTAATAAATAAATCACTATATTATGGAGTTTCCAAATTTTATCTTTCTTTCCAGCAACCAAATCATTTTATTCTCTACCTAGAAATATTAAAACAAGCTACCTGACTCCCAGGTATTCCTATTTTCCAGAAACCAGAATAGGTCTACATGGAATTTCATCAACAGAATGACCATGGAGTCATGGATCTTTCAGCCACAGGTTTTCTTGAAGACCAAATAGTAAATCAGTGCCCAGGTGTTATGTGCACAGATGTGGAGAGAAAATATTCACAATAAGTACAATACAAACTATTAAGATATTATTATGAAATTTGTTCATAAGTTGCCCTCCTTGTCTTTATCTTGTATTTCCCTCAAATTTTAACTATCACCCTATCATTTCGCAAGAGGTAGCCTTCTACAGGTTACAAAATTGTACGTATATTTTGACTCAGCTATATTATTACTGGCACTATATATCCAAAGAAATAAAGCAAAGAAGAAATGTGTGTGTATGTGTGTATATATATATATATGATTGAAATTCCACTATTAGAGATCAACTTAAGGGTTTTTTTTCCATTTGGTTGTTTTGTTTTGATTTTGGTTTTATTAATTCTTTACATTTTCTCTTGGTTTTATAAAAATATCCATTGCCCTATAATGGTCCAAATTCAGTTCTCCCTTTCAGCCAATTTTCAAGAGATTGCCCCCTCTAACAACAGAGGAAGAAAAGAACCACAGGAGAAAATCATCTGAAAGGTAAGACTGAGAAGGTCCTATGGTGTCAGTATTTATGGGGAAAAGCCTAGAATACTAAAGGGAAATATGTTTTCTTTCTTGAAATGATCTCATTTCTGAACAATAAGTATCAGCTTTTTATGTTTTTTTTTTAATTTTGAGATAATTTCTTATGTACTTTCTTGCACCAATCTTATGCCAGAAGCTGTGCATCAGTGAAGAAACCTCCTGTCAAATAATACAAAGATTATATATTAGACATATTGTCTTTGGTCACAGAAGAGAGGAGCAACATATGGAAGTTAAGAAAAAGAAAGTTTAAGTTTGATACAAGGGATAAAATTCCTTAATGATTAGAGCTATTAGAAAATAGAATGGACTCAAAAGCTATCAGGTTTCTGCCACTGGAGATAATCACCAAAAAATTTGAATGTCCCTACCTTGGCTATGTTATTGAAGGGATTCTCTTTCAGGTTATTCTTAATATCTCTGTTGTTCTTTGTAACACTGAAATTTTATACCCTGTGAAAATGACAAATACTCTATAGTTTTTGAAGGACCATTTGTGAAACATTTATTAAGCATTTTTATTCTGTGCTTCTTACCACCCATCTTTTACGTTTCCTTTATAAATCCACTTTATACATTCTAAAAGGCTGATATAGTATTTTCTAGAAGAAAGACTAAGATAGGGTGAAGAAATATCTTTAATCTTCTTTCAGGAGATATACTATGGTTTAATACTTGATTCTGAAATGTGGAAGCAATTTGAATTTTAAATTTAGTATCCTGTGGCCCATACCAAGTGCCATTTGGTCCATATCTAGCTTTTATTCTTTTTTTATAAAGCTTTTAATTTTCAAAATATATGCATAGATAGTTTTCAATATTCAACCTTGCAAAACTTTGTGTTCCAAATTTTTTCTCCCTCCTTTCCCTCCATCTTAACCCCAGATGGAAAGCAATCTAATATATGTTAAACATGTGCAATACATATTTCCACAATTATCATGGCACACAGGAAAAATCAGATCAATAAGGAAAGAAATGAGTAAAAAAGCAAGCAAACAACAACAAAAAAAGGTGAAAATACTATGTTGTGATCCACATTCAATCCCCACAGCCCTCTCTCTGGCTGCAGATAACTCTCTCCATCATAAGACCATTGGAACTGGTCTGAATCACCTTGTTATTTAAAGGAGCCACATCCAAAAGAATTGATCATAACATAATCTTGTGGTGCTGTGTACAATGTACTCTTCCATATCTAGCTTTCTAAGAGAAAAGAATAAATGGGGTCTGGGTACAAAGCCATGGGAAAATAAGCTGTTGCAAGGTATCAACAAGTCATCTGGCACATAACTTTGAGCCATTACATGACTACTGTATAAGAACATTAAGAACAATTGGCTTCCACTTGATCTAGCTATTTCTTGTAGCCCAACACTGTGGGCAACAACCATTAAAAGAGAAGCAACAGGGAGGATTTAGTAGTTATACACACAAGTATACACTGATAACTATCCTTCTCTAAAAATGAGATAATACATTAAAGTGGGCAGTACTATTCTGGACCTCATCACAAGTTAAGAATTACCTTGTTGACTATATGACGATCAATTCTGAAGGATGTGGCTCTCTTCAACAATGAATTGTTTCAAACCAATTCCGGTTGTTCAGTGATGAAATAAATGATATACATCCAGAAAAAGGGATATGAATGTGGACCACAATATAACATTTTCATGCTCTCTATTGATGTTTACTTGCATTATGCTTCCCTTCTCAGATTTTTTTTTCTTGTAGATCAGATTTTTCTTGCACAGCAAGATAAATGTAAAAATATGTATACACATATTTGATTTGGCAAGTATTTTAACATAATTAACATGTAGTGGATTTCCTGCCACTTAGGGGAGGGTGGGGGATAGGGGGGAAAATTTGTAACAGAAAGCTTTTCAAGGGTCAATGTTGAAAAATTACCCATACGTATGTTTTGCAAATAAAAAGCTTTAATAAAATGGAAAAAAAAATACCTTGTTGTTTCTTTTTCCTTGATTCCAATGCACTATGTGGAGAAACCTAACCCAAAATTATGAACTGAAACTGATCTTTATAAATGCCTCTGTGAATCACAATGAAAGCTTAAGGGGTAGAGAACTAAGACAATAGAGTATACTTCCCATGTTATAATTTCTTCCAGCCCTTGATAGGTCTCTTCTTTGTATTCACTCAACAACTCTCACCAAGCAATGGTGGGTTTGATACAAGACTATACCAATACATTTCATATAACTGGGTTCCTTTAAATATTCCAAAATTAATAGCAGAAAAATCAACTGCCACTAAGTTCATCTGGTTTCTAGAGGCCTAGACTTATAAGGGATTGTTCCAAGACAATCTCCCATAAAAGTAGAAAGCAAGGGATTCTACATTTTTTCTATTCTTTATTACTGATCTTTTCAGGAGATGTTTCCCCAGAATGTTTTTTTCAGGGAAAAAAGTGTAACAAATCATTTTAAATCTGGATTTTCACTCCTCACTCATCCCATTCTCAACCATTTCCACTCTGGATGCTTAAGAACTCTTTGAGACATCTCATATATCCTGACAGGATGAAAGAACAGTGCTTTTGAAGTAAGAAGACTTCCTAGGAGTCTTCCTTCAGACTGTGATCAGATTCCAAGAACCTACTCTTAATACCTATGACTAACAAACAGCTGACATGATTAATTTCCCAACTATTTGTGCAAAGGCTGAATAATAATTTCTCAGGTATATAAAACAAGGGATTCTGCTTTCATTACTAATTGTACTAAATTACTCCCTTCATTTCTAGTGTGAAAACTCCTTCCTGGAACACTGAGAGATTAAAAGATTTTTCCATGCTTATACTGCTGGTAAATATCAAGGGAAGGAATTGAACCCTGGTCTTCTGATGCTAAGTTCAATTTTATATCTACTATACCACACTGCCTCTTTTAACACGGTCTGCAAATTTAAAATAGCATTTACTCTTGGAAGGGAAGTCAGCATTTGGAAGAGAAGCATACTTGCTAATTGTGCTTATTTCCAAAGGAAGAATTAACAGAAAATTACTCAAAGGGACTGTGCACACACACACATACCTCCTTCTCCCTCCCTCCCTCCATCTCTCTCTCCCTTTCTCTCTCTCTCTCTGTCTCTCAGTATCTCTCTCTGTCTGTCTCTCTATGACTCTGTCTGTCTGCCTCTCTCTCTCTCTCACACACACACACACACACACACACACACACACACACACACACACACCTCTCTTCTCCTATCTCCATGTAGTAGTATTGCCTGAGTCAAGAAAAAGAAAGCAGAAACAAGAAGGAAAATTGAATTTAATCCCTGGATTGATTCTTCCTCTTGTCTTTTTAATAACTGTGAATTATGTGAAAGTCTGTGTTTAGAAAACTTGCTTTCTAATTGGACTGGAAGATCCAGGAAACAATGAATAAGGAGAAATGCATACAGTCAGCTGTCCAAATGTGAAAAGGATACATGAGGAATAAGAAAAAATGAGCTAGGAAAGCAGAATATGTCACAGAAAACTGGTAGATGGGCTTGGTAGGCAATGATTGATCTGGTTAAGTATAGAAAGTTGATATTTGTGAAAGGGAAACCAAAAGAACTTCTAATATAGTCTGATTGGGGTAGAGTTAACTTGAAATGGAGACAGAAAGTTTGTAAGAATAAAAAGCCTGCTTATTTTGATTATTATAATCTCAGGGAAAAGCATAAGTATAAAGGAAAATAGGAAGAATCTATACACCCAAGAAATTTCAAAAGAAATGAATATGGAGGGGAAGGACCTGGATTTAGAGTTACTTACTGCAGGGTCTTTGACTCATTCATGTCCTGAATGAGAAAAGCTGATCTTTTTGCCTACCATGCTTTGTATTCTGGTTATTGCTAAACCAACTAGATCAATTTCTTATGAGTACAGGGGCAAAAAGTTAAAGCCATATAAATGATAGGCCTGAGGATAATTATGCTACTTAAGCATTACTGTAGAAACAGATATAAGAAATAGAGGGGGAAAAGTAAAGAGATAGAGGTAATTAGACTAATTTGATGAGGAAAATGAAGATGAACTGCAAAATAAAGGAATTTGTGGATGAAGGTCTAAGGCAATAGAATGGAGGACATGGTAGCACTGATAATATGAGATAGATGAAATAAGGAATAAAGGTGGAAACTAGAGATTATGATTGACTAGTATAATAGTCTAGAAGTCATAGAACTAAGAGAGCCCACTAATTTCCATAATAATGGCAGCAATATTATTCTTAATATTGGAGAATTTTAGAACTATGACTTTGTTTATACAGGGAGTGCCAGGTCCTAAAGAAAAAATTAGGACAAAGGAAGCAGTCATGCTTTGGTAAATTTATGTACATTTAATAAGACCTATAATTTATGTGTAAAATGACAACCTCTTATTTTTAAATCAACAGATCAGACGAAGAAAGAGAGAATTATAAAGCAATCTCTCTTAGCAGTTGTGGTTCTTCAGTTCAAGCTTGACATTGACTATGGAAATGACCAACGGCACAGTCTTTATGCCATTCATACTGACACTTACTGGATTTCCTGGCCTGGAGTCTGTGCAGTGCTGGATTGGGATTCCATTATGTGGTATATATGTAAATGCCCTTATTGGGAATTATATCCTTCTGGTGATCATTAAATCTGAACACACTCTCCACAAGCCCATGTCCCTCTTTCTGGCCATGTTAGGAATCACTGACATTGCCCTTAGCACTTGCATCCTTCCCAAGATGTTGGGTATCTTTTGGTTTCATGTGCAGGAGATCCAGTTTGATGTATGTCTACTACAGATGTGGCTAATCCACACGTTCCAGTGCATAGAGTCTAGCATCCTCTTGGCTATGGCTGTGGACTGCTGTGTAGCCATCTGTGACCCCCTGAGATATGCTACCATATTCACCTCTCAACTCCTCACTCAGATAGGGATTGGGGTCACTCTAAGAGCAGGTATCCTCATGGCCCTATGCCTTTTGCTCATCAAATGTCAACTAAAATATTACCAAACCACTGTCATCTCTCATTCATTCTGTGAACATATGGCCATTGTGAAGCTAGCTGCTGGGGACATCCAAGTTAACAAGGCTTATGGTCTGTTTGTGGCTGTCTCCATCCTGGGATTTGATGTCATCTTGATTCTTTTGTCCTATGTTGGGATCTTTATTGCAGTCTTCTATCTGCCCCAGAAGGAGGCACAATTCAAGGCCTTCAACATTTGCATTGCCCACATTTTTGTCTTTTTAGAGTTCTACATTCTAGCCTTCTTCTCCTTTTTTACTCACAGGTTTGGGTTTCATATCCCCCACTATGTCCACATCCTTCTCTCTAACTTCTATCTCCTAGTTCCACCTCTTCTTAACCCTATTGTTTATGGAGTAAAGACCAAGGAGATTAGGGATCAGGTAATGAAACTCATCAGTTTCAAGAACCCAGCCTAATCCTTTATCTTTCAATGGAAAGAATAATCAAAAGACAAAGAATGTTATGTCTGTTCTTTTCTTAGTTATGTGGATCCTTAGATAAATCACTTTTGCCAGAGTTTTCTTGCTAAGAGTAATTAACATAGTGACTATCATGTTTGATTACTCCAAGGAAAATTGATGGTTAAATGACTATAGAGCTCTAAGTTCATGCATGAGTACTGGGGACATGACTCATACCAAGGTTGCTGCCCTCCTTCATATTCCAGATCAAAAGGTTTCTATTCTCCCTTATGTGACTGATGATAACATGGATTTTTAGGGATTGTCTCAACTAAAAATGTTGGCCTCCCAGAGCCAATATCTTCCCTTGTGGTACCTTGCAGAACTCATTTAATCCATGGGCTCATAAATTTACTCATTATCTTAAAAACAAAAAGTTAGAGCTGAAAACTCGTCTTGACATTGAAAGCCCTTCTCATTTAGTCCTCATCTACTTTTTCCTCCTTATGAAACCTTCATTTTAGTCAAGTAGCTCTGATGGTTATTTCCCATAAATGAGATTCCTTATTCTGCCTCTATGACTTTTTAAACAGGTACTTTAAAATGTATTTGTTCCTCTCCTTCTGGTCCCTCACCTAATCCCGTTTAAACTATCACTCAGATGCTATCTCCTCCATAAGGCTTTCCCTCTTAAAATTACTTTGTTTAAACTTCTTTTGGTGTTTATTGTTTACTCTTTTAGCTTCAAGATGTATCCTCCCCCATTAGAATATAAATTCCTTGAAGAGAAAAACTTTTTATTATGGCTTATATCTCCCATAATTAATCATTCCTTGTCATAACAGACCACTGAGAATTCAGATCATAGATTTACATACGGAATCATAGATCTGAAGAGGTAAGGGACCTCAGAGAACATCTTCTCTCTCATTTGTACAAATGAGGAAAGTAAAACCAGGGAAATAAAGTGATTTGGACAAAGTCACAAAGGTATTAATATCTCAGAAGCAGACTTTTAAAGAAGGCAGAAATAGTCAGTAAAATGAGCACTAGTTGAAAGATCAGCTCTAAATCACTTTCAGAAGACCAACATTAAAATTCTACCTCTGGTTGTCTGCTATAGAAAATTATTTATAAAAGTCTACTTTTCTTGATTGTGTTTTCATTAAGGATAGGATTATAGGTAATTTCAAAAAGATTCTGTGAAAATGAGAAAGTAGGCATAGGAAAATTAATTATTGATTAACTGACACATCTTTTGCCTACCTCATATAGGTAGTAATATAATCCATATTTTCCCCATTTCTTTTGTACATTTGTATTCCTGTCATCTCTGTAAAAATTACCTCATTATGCTGCCAAGAGTGTGTGCCTTTAGCATGGATTTACTTCATGTATGTTTAACCCAGTCTAACTGGGGAAAACAAAGAAAAGTTCTCTTTCCTAGAAATTTCTTCTGTGAATGGACTTGGGAAGACATAGCTATGTTGCATGTTACAGATTTCTTTTCCATTACTTTTCACCATTCTGTGAAATACTGTGACTCATTATCTTCTGTCTAATTCATTCAAGATAATTGATGAATGAATCTATTTTCACTTGTGCATTGGGATTCTGACTAATACTTAATTGATTCTTTTGTCCTTTCTTATGTCAATGACTGCTTTTTAATGGTTAAGTTTCTGAAAGAAATAGTGATAAACAGCATAAGTCTTATCTACTTATCAGGTTTCTTTTTTGTTATTGTTGCATCAATAGTTTGTTTAAGTAACTCTGAAACAGAATTTTGTAGTTTGCTCTTTAAGCCTTTTTTCTATTTTTTTAAATAATATTCTCTTTTGCTTCAATAAATTTTTGTCATGCAGCATATTTTCATACCTTGCTAAAATAAACCACATGTGCACCAAGGAAAATAAAGTTTAAAACTATCAAGGTATACTTTTTAAAGGATGGTATCAGTAACTGCATTGATTTCATTTTTTATCAAGTTTGTTTTCTCTACAGATAGGGGACTAGTTCTGGTCTGTTAGGAAGATCATAAAAGAGGTTTGTGAACATTATTTTTGCAAAGTAAAAAAAAAACAATCAAGGGTAAAGCAAAAGTAAGATGTGCACTTACCACCTTCAAAGTATGTAACATACTACTGGGTGTTAAAGTTACATGTTATTAAGCTCATCAAAAATCTTGCTCTAATCACTAAGAAAGGATCACTCTCAAAGAAGAGGAAACATTTCAATTAAGCCTTAAAAGTTCATAGTATTTTGATAAGCTGAAATAGTAATGGAATTTTGAGGCAAAAGAATGACTTGTGCAATGTATAAAATGGAAAAAAATGTTCAGGGAACGGCCGAAGTATGATACACATACATAGCACCAGACTGTAAAAAAAAATTTAGCTCTAATTCCAGCTTTGTAGTTGAGACCTTAATCAAATAACAACCTTTCAGAGTCTTCTTATATAAAAGGGAAAGAGAGTAGGGGGACAGGGAGAGGGACAGGACAGTGAATGAGGGAAATGGAGAGACAGAGGAAGTGAATCAATTAGGTGGTCAATCAATTAATGGTCTAACACAGGCAACTGAGTCTGATGCTCCCATGCCCATAAAGCAGTTATTTTTTTTCTCTGTGAAAATCAGTTCCTTCTGTTGATGTATTTCTTTGTATTAAGTGCCAAGGATACTAAAAATGTTCTAAAATAGTCCTTATTTCAAGGAGATTATATTTTAATGGAATAAACAACATGCAAAAAATGGTCATATACAAACAAGATTTTAAAAAAGGATAAATTGGGAATAGTCTTGGAAGAAGGATGCTAAAAATAAGGAAGGCTGAAAAAAAAAGAAAAACTTCTTTCAGAAAGCAGGACTTGAACTGAAATTTGAAAGAAACCAGGCAAACTTGGAAGTAGGATTGAGGAAAAAGAAGCATTTTACACATGGGAGGTAGCTAATAAAAAATTTCAGAGTAGGGAAATGGAATATTATGTTTCAGAAACATCAATATCAGTGACATAGGTGACATCACAGAATACATGAAAAGTTGTAAGGCCTAAGAATATTTGGAAGGTACAGGCTATGAAGGAATTCAAAAGACAAACAGATAATTTTATATTTGATCCTGGACAAGTAAGTAATAAGGAGTCATTATAGATTATTGAATGAAGGAGAGAAGGCTATATGATCAGACTTGCATATTAGGGAGATCAATATGATATTTGAGTAGATGATGGATTGGACTGGGGAGAGACATGTGGCAGGATGCATTGTTGCAATAGTTCAGGCCTAAACTGCTAGGAGCCTACATCACAGCGATGGCAATATCAGAGGCAAAAAGGAGGCTAATACGAAAGATAATATCAATGCAGAAACAACCAAACATGACAATTTATTGGATATGAGGAATAAGAGTAAAGAGTTGAGGATGACAGCCATTTTACTCCATTTAGCCCCCTTTTTTAAACAATGATATTATTAGTTATAATCAATGATAATAAATATAAGCACAAATACAAATATTTTTAAATGGCAATAAACTCCCCACACTTACCACACAGCAGGATTCTGCTTCAAAAGTAGAATGATATGCAAAATTCAGGGCTTAATTCAAATTTTCTAACTCCTTCTGGTTTGGGAAGAGGAGATATTGATTAATCACTATGCCCCAAAGACTAAGACCTAATTTTTCTATTGGATCTAATTTTGAAACTCTTTGCTGCTCTTCCTTGCTCAAAGACAAGTCTAGATAGCCAGAAAACCAAACTTGTAAGCAGTTCAGACTCACAGCAGGGCCAGACTAGCACACAGGCAATGGAAGGATCAGACATACTCATAAATCCATTGCTGGAGACATGACCAAATTAGTAACTAGGTAGCGCATATTCTACCCAGTAATCAAAATAAGGACTCTGGAAAGCTGTAGCCAAAATTCTGTAGGAGTCAAAACAATATCCAGGGACCCAGGGACCCATGTAGATATGTCCAAACCACAGAAGGAACTACAGGAGGAGAAAGGTCTGGAGAAGTGAGTAATGTATTGTAATGTAGAGTATTGTAATCAGCAATATCTAGTTGGCTACTTATCAGCATAATACAAGGAACAAAATCAATTCTAAGTTCAAGACTGAGCAAGGAAAAGGGGAAAGGGATAAGGTGAATGACAAAACCTAATTTGGTTGACTAGGAGACTGAGCCAAAACGTAGGAAGGATCTGCAGAGTGCGGGTCCTTAGAGACTGAATATAGTACAAAACAGGATTTGTGCACACACACACATATGTATGGGAAGGAGAAGTGCAGAAAGCCCTAATCCAGAAATTGAGACTGGAAATGTGAACAGACAGAAGAAAATGCCTACTACATTAAAGAAATACAATAGATTGAGGATAACCAAGTAGAAAAACCAAAAAGAGAAAAATAACAGAAAAGAAGCTAAAGCAAAGGCTCAGGGGAAAAGTGTTTGGCCAAAAGAATGCCTAGAAGTAAAATAAGAGCTCTAAAATGAAAAGTTAAATGAAATGGACCTAGAGAGAAAATAAGGTAAAGAGAATAAATGGTTTAGAGAAGGTTGTAAAATTTACTTGAATTGGACTCTTAAAATTAGAATTTCGCCATCTTGCTTGAGAGTCAAGATACTATCAGCTGTGGACAGAGCTGTGTCTGCCAGTCCCAAGAACCAAGATGTCTCAGGCTTGTTTTCTTTTTTATTTTCTTTTTTTTTTCACACACAGATGCCTTATTGTGAAAATTAAGATATGTCTTTGCGACATGGTTAAAAATAAACTGGCAAGTGAAACATGCAATAAAAATCTAAAATCAACAGAAGCTTATACTATATTCCATAATGTTAGTGACCATTTTCACAGATCCCAAAAGAAAATAGAGAATAACTAGATACCTTTATTCATCTTTAATGCCAAGGAAGATGAAAAAACTCAAAAGAGCAAGACTAAAACTACAATTTTATTGAAACCTTTAAGGAATATAATCCCTTATAAAAGGCCAGATATTATTGAATTATTTCATTCAGAAAATCTATAGCATGAAATTCCTATAGTAGTATCTATGAACATTAGCAAAATATCTAAAAATAACTATACTTATGTTTCCAGAAAAAGTAAATAAATCAGAATGGAAAGAAATTACAAGGTAGCAAGCATTCATAGGACATCTTTTTAAAAGTCCTGAGGAAAATAAATAAGATAAAAGAAAACATCACACAGAAAAAGTTACTGGTGTTCTGGAAAACAAACAGAACCCTTCTTTTAATAAACTTAATATAAGACAATGAGTTATCTCAGTTTTGCAAAAAGAATCCAAGAACTTGAGAGTGAAAAAGAAGATTTGGAAGGTAATTTTCAGGATTTTAAACTTCCTCAGGAACAACTTAGTTTATTCTATCAAGGGCA
>JAJPUD010008009.1:33547-43725 GCA_023553655.1 Myrmecobius fasciatus
CATGTGCATGTATGTATATGTGAATACATATTTATATGTATGTATATATATATATATATATATATATCTTTAGAAATACAAATATATTAGACCCTTCAAGGCTTACAAAGTATTTTTTTTTCTGCTTGGCCCCAGAGTACAAGAAAAAGTAAATGGAAGTCACAGAGTCAGATGAAGATATGAAGAACTCCAGAACAATATGAGCAGGCAGAAGGATAATTGAGGCAGGTACCAGGTTAGGGAGTGACAATGTGTCCAAACAAAAGCTAGATTAATTCTTCTCAATATCTTGATGAATGCTATGGGTGACAGTACATCATCAGATCTTTTTATTTTTTAAATTACAAGATTTCATGATTCCATATGAATACTGAATTTCTAAAATTTAGTGCTTCAAGATGAGCCTGAAATAAAAGTCAGGTATGAGGAAATTCTTGGAATATTGTAAAAAAATATTTTGCACAGCAAAATTTTCTCTATATGGACTTTGATCAATAAGCATTTTAAGCCCCTACTATGTGCCAGGTGTGCTAAGTTTTGGGCTAGAAAAAAAGATCATGTTACATTTTATGCTCTATTAATTTTTCTGTTACTCTTCCCCATGTCTTCCTATGTTCTTTATTCTTTTTACCTATGCAATGACAAACTTCAGTCTAGTTGTGGTTGGATTCTCAATGAATTGACCAATAATTGTTTGCTGTGCATGATTTCTGAACCTAGTCTGGTGCTTAGCTGTGCTGCATAAGAGATATGAAATTAGGGAAAAAATATGCCCCAAATCATAAAAAATGGCATACACTGTGGAACATCCTATAAATGATATATAGGAACTATTTTTGTTTTTTGTGCCTAGATGAATTTGTGTGTGAGTTGGTCAAAGACCACAGTACAAAGTACTCTCTTTTCTTGGTATCTGCCCACAGCACTCAATCTAGTACTCTGGAGAATGGAGGTTAATTGTAGGGAATGTAGGGTACCTAGATGATGGTCTGTTGAGCAATCACCTTTTGCCCAAAAAATGTAGAACACAGGGCCAGAGTGTGCCAGGCAACTCAGTCCTCACACTGAACAGATGCTGATGCTAAAATGAAGAACTAAGAATAGGGGCATTTCTTTGTCCAGTGACAAAATGAAAAGGATGCCTTGAGCAGTTACTCAATACTAAATACATAGGATAGGTGATGGAGGAAAAATGTTCAAGGAACTTTCTATCCAATATTATGAAGATTCAGTTCCCTGGGTCCAGGGGAAAGCTGATGCGTATAAGGAACAATAAATTAGGATGCTCTGAGGTCTAAGGTATGACCTAGATGACAGTCTAAGAGTTAGAATAAAAGATCTTAAATGAGTTTACCAATTAAATACTTTGTAAACTCTAAAATGTTTTTTACAAATATTACTTAATAATAATAATGATGATGATCAAACAAACAAACATTGACTATGTTCTAGGCATTATTGAGTACTAGGGATACAAATATAAAAAGTGAAAAAAATGAAATATTCTAACTCTAAAGAAACTTACATTTTAGTAGAGGAGGCAAAAACTACATATGCAAATTTATATAGAATACACATAAATATGGACACATTAAAAAGCAGTGTAATTTATATTTACAGAAGTAGAGCATGAACATTTGGCAGGAGGAAATCAGGAAAATGTTTTTAATGACATTAACACCTTGTATTTTGAGGATGGAAAAGCCTTTCAAAAATTATATGAGAAAAGGATCATTAATTTAAAGGAAAATGGGACCTCAGATGTCATCAAATTCAATCTCCTTATTTTATAAATGAGGACACCAACTCAGAAAATTTGAATAACCTGTAAGTGTGAAATGAAGATTTTCTGTTGAAAATCAGCATTGTTCCCAGAAATATGTGATCACATACTGAATTTTTAATATAAATAAGCTTATCCCCTTCTAATGCTAGCATTTTAAGTTTTAACTAATTTGGACTGAAAATTTTTGAAAATTTCTCTGCCCTAGGAAACAATGGATAATTAACATATTTACAGTCTTTATAAACACTCATTTTCCTCAAAATAAACTTCAATTCCAAACTCGGGGGTCTATTTATAAACTTAGGGCTGAAAAGGTACAAAAATGCACATAAGCTAATTAGCATAGGGCCAGGGCTTTGGAGAAAGCACTGGACCAGTGAAATATGCATCTTCCACATAGAGATCAACAAGCTATTTTATAAGTGTAGAGAATAACGATTTGACCATTATCCCCAGGTTACCATTACTGAGGCATGCTTTTGGTTCAAAGATTTGAATTTCAAGGGATAGATTATCCCAATCTATCATAACTGAGGCCATAATGGAATGAACCTCTATGCTTCATTTTTCCACTTTATTTCCCAGCTTAACCTCAAAATAGACAGATATCACGCTATTCTCAGGGCTGCTGCAACCTTTTCCTCAATTGCACCAATGCAAATAGCCTTTGCTTGGGGCTACTGTTTTCCAAACCTGCTCATCTATATAAGTGAATTTGCCAAAGACACTAGTTACAAGCTTTGATAGCATGAATGCTTTTTTATTCATTAATTCTAAACAGCTAGGCATTTAAGGTTCTTGTATCTGCTTTTTATACTGCTATTTATTGCACTGAGTTACCATTTTTCATCTTTGTATAAGAGTTTCTCTAACATCAATTATATTTTCCTTCTGTTTTTCTAATTCCCTCTCTCTGCTGTGGATTCTCTGTCCTCATATGGTATCATTGTGTATGTATGTATGCTCTCCATCCCTGTGCATAGCTTGTAAACATTAAAGACTGTTGAAATATGATTGATTTTTCCTCTGACCAAATGCTTACCCATGCTCTAAAAGTCCCTAGATATTCCAGTTCAACTCAATGAGCATTTATTACCACCTACTATGTGAAAGGCAGCATAATATAATGATTAGGGAGTTGGTCACAAAGGTAGCAAGACCTGGGGTCAATTCTTTCTTGTGCTACATGCTAACAGTCTAACTCTGGGCAAGTCACTTAATGTATTGGTGTTCTAGACAGTCCTCTGAAACTATAAGTTGCAAAGAAGGTGCCACCTGAATTGATGGGAGGACTTTCCTTATTGAAGCTTTCCGTACCAATAGAATAACAAGTCTATTTATTAACTCTGTATTTACATGGAATCTTTGGTGATAGATGCTAGGATCATACATGTGTGTATATTTATAGGTATAAATATATGTATATTATGGGGAAAGGAAAGAGAACTAATAAAAAGGGAATTAAGGAAAACATCTTAATAAGAAAAGAAGACAATGATACAATATCTTGGAAAAATCATTGGAAATAATTCATCCTGTCAATTCTCTGTGCACTATATCAATATAAAAATTTGACTAACTCTGAAATCAGAGGTCCTGGGTTCAAATATTAGTTATAATCTTTATTTCCTGTGTGACTAGAACATCCAATTTCAAAGGACCTCTGTGTTATCAGTTGTAGAGTGAAGTTGTAACTTTACATCCCTATAGCTGTGATATTATAACTGTAGAGAAAGATTCAGTCAATTTGCATTGTGTTATAATGTTCTGTTTGGCTAAAATGTTTCTTTCTACAATACTATGTTTCATTTACCACTGAACATGAAGTGGAAATGAAAGCTGCCACTGAAACAATCATCCCCTGAAGAAGATTATGTTGAAAAACTACACATAAGGAGGAATTTGTGAAATTCAGCTTTTCTGTTACCTTACTTCATCTTTACCTTAATTCTTAGAATTAAAAATACTGAGGGTCTGTCTCATCATGGGCTCTGAAAAGTGTAGTAACTAATCACTATTTTCTCAGGCTTCAAGGACATTGATTCTAGCCTAACAGGCTTTAATGTTTTGTTCACCCCTGTGTCTGTTTGTGTTATTCTCCATCTTTTTCTGTAGTATTGAACTGGACCAGATACTTAGAACCTGAGCATGCTGCCCCTGAAGTCTCATCATGATAAAAAACACCACAGAACGCAGTTTCTCAGCTTTCTTCCTGGTGGGGATTCCTGGCCTAGAGGCCTTTCACTACTGGCTGAGCATCCCCGTGTTCCTCCTCTATACTATGACTCTCCTGGGCAATGTCCTCATCATCCTCACTGTCAAGCTGGAGCCTACTCTCCACCAGCCCATGTTTTACTTTCTCTGTATGCTGGGTCTCAATGATGTAGCCATTGCTTCCTCCACAGCGCCCAAGATGCTCAGCATCTTTTGGCTTGATGCTCACCTTATTGCATTTGATGAGTGCCTGACACAGATGTACTTTATCCATACTTTCTGCATCATCGAGTCTGCCTTATTGGTCTCCATGGCCTTTGACAGATATGTGGCAATCTGCCATCCATTACATTACACCACTATTCTGACCAACCCTTTGGTCATTAGGATGGGATTAGCCGGGGCTGCCAGGGCCATTATCATGGTCCTTCCTTGCCCACTTCTCATATTAAGGCTACCCTACTGCACCAAATACATCATTAGACATGCCTATTGTGAGCACATGGCCATAGTTAAATTGGCATGTGCCAACACCCTCCTCAATCGAGCATATGGCATCTGCGTTGCACTTTCTGTCATGATACTAGACCTAGCACTTATAACCATGTCCTACATCAAAATCCTTCAGGCAGTCTTCAGGTTATCTTCTAAGGATGCCCGCTCCAAAGCTCTGGGCACATGTGCTGCCCACGTCTCCACAATTTTGGTCTCCTATATACCTGCCCTTTTTAGCTTCCTCACTCATCGTATTGGCAAGAAAGTGCCCCCCTCCATTCACATAATCTTTGCCAGCACGTACCTACTGGTACCTCCTGCAGTTAATCCCTTAATCTATGGTGTGAAAACAAAACAGATCCGTGATCGAATAATGGAACTCTTCTGCCCAAACCAAAAGACTAGAGAACACTAGGTTTCATGGGAAATAAGTAGGAATAGATGATATAGAGATGGCCAAAGGATAAGCATTAAATTTAGTAAATCTTTATTAAGGTTCTAATAAGTTCAAGGTGTAGTGTGAGATGGGTATATTCAGTAATCTTAGATTGGTCTGAGATCTGAAGGAATTAGAAATTCTCTCTAAAAATATAGGACACAACTCATCTCTGCCTATTCTGAGTGACATACAAGTCTTCTCTTAAATATTTAACCATTGTTCAGGAAGTCTTGCTTATATTTTTTGATACCACAAGGTTACTATTGGAACCCTCTAGATGTTCCATTGGTTATCCATTGCCCTTTCATATGAACAACTTCTTTTTCTATCATGCAGTTATATTATGGCAACTTTAACTCCTGTTCTTCAGAAATCCTCATTAAATATAGATTGCAGCCTGCTCACATTCAACATGTGACTTTCCATTGCACTGTGAATGACAGACATTTTTTATTCTTCACAAACTGTTGGATTCCATTTCTTCCTGTCATATGGCAGAATGTTGGTATAAAAAATATGGGTCTTTATTTTCATGACAAGTTTGAAGTCATTGAAGGAGTTTGTCAGTTTTCTGAAGGCAATCCAACCTATGCTCCTCTTGTTCCTCCAATCAAGGCCCAAATTCATTTTTCATCTGTAATGTCCATAACAAATGTAGTTACTGATAGCTAAGTTCTATATGTTTTTTTATTCCAATATTGTATTGTGGGAAAGGACATCCTTTATCCACTTGGTTTTTATTGTGTGAATGAATAGATCAAGTTTCTTTGAGTTACTATTCATCTCTTCTCAGAGTCTCTACAATGTTCTAGAGATTGATGTAATCAACATTGTACCATTCCTAAAAAGGAGCATCTGGAAAACTGGATCACTTACAAAAAATTCTTCTCCAACTTATATCTGGACCCTTCCTACTTTTCCAGTCTTCTTGTCACTTACTCCTCCAAGGACTAAGTCCAGTGGTATACCTCCTTGCTGCTCATAACATACACCATTCTATCTTCTTACTCCATAAATTTTCACTATTCACAATGTTTCAAATTCTTTACTTCCTCATTTCCACCTTCTTGCTTCCTTTATATCCTCACTAAACTCTACCACCCACAAAAAGTTATTCCTTATCCCACTTAACATTAAAGTATTCCCTCTATTTTTTAATCTCCAACTTACCCTTATTGTATTTAGTTAATTCCATGAACTCCTTGAAATCATTTAAAAGTTTTTGTTTTCTTTTACCTTTGTTTATATTCCCAGTAATGTCTCCAACATAGCAATAGTGCATCTTGACTTACTTTGATATGTCTTCCTTTTATGTTGTCATTGATATCTATTGGCAGAGATTTATTGATGATACTACTACACCTTTTAAGAACTATTGAATAATTTTGATTCATAAATGGTATGTATAATATTGTAAAAGAACTTGTAAAATGGCATTTTGTTATGTATACTAATATATTTTCACAACAAATAACAACACAGTGAGAATTATGAAATTATGAATATATATTTCACTGCTGAATATTATTTACAAATGTCTGTTTTCTACTAATTTACTTATTAAGGATTTCCTTCATTTGTATTTAAACTACACAAATTGCAAAGAATATGGGCTGATAGTTATTGGTAATCTCTTAGCCCTCAATCCTTAGGTATCTGGGATGTAGAAATAAATGAATAATCTATTATTTGAGATATGTTCTATTTGTGGGCCTCTATTTTCTCAGGCTTCTAAGGATAACAATTATGAACTAGTAAGTAAATATAACTCTCAGCCCAATCAATATAGAATAAATCCTGTGGCACCATACTTAATAGATTTTTATGTGTGGATAGGAAGAGTCAAAGTCAAAACTTCCCTGAGGAACTTACATGAAAAGTATTTATTTGGGCAAGAAAAGAGAATACATCTGCATAAGAATATTTAAAGTGACTAGTTTTTTGTACTGACAAAGAAAACTACAAAGTAAGTAAATTGAGGACTGGTGGAACAAAGCATGATATATTATTGTACTGTTAGAATTGATCAAAGAGATTGTTTCCAAAAAAATTCTTGTAATAAATATACATAGTCCAGAAAGACAAAGCTTCACATTGATTACATCCAAGTGTTTAAAATAGCAAATGTATCCTTATGCATTTGCATAATTCTCTATTTGGATAGAGAATTGCCTTTGTTTTCCCTTCCCGTGTCTAAGGTCACATTTAAAATCAGGTCTTCCTGACTCCAATTTAGCTACCTCTAATCTGAACAATCTAGTTACCTCTAATTGATACCTCAAACACATACAGAACTCCAAATTTCATAAGAACAAATAAACAGATCTATAAAACATACTCACAATACTTCTCTCAGAAGGAAATGAGCTCAGGATCACCATTGATAATGGTATTTCTCAATCACTTGTAACTTTGCCTTCACCATTGTATACTGAGTTCTATATCTAGAAATGCTTTTCATTAATATTCTGTCACTTTTTGGCTGTATTGTCAAATATTTGACACTTCTCATGATTCCCTGTCAGGAGCCAGCACCCAGAAGGGGCCCCTTCCCCCCGTGAGAAAACCACACCTCCAGGGCCTCAGTTCCAGGAATCAGCCGACCTCGAAATGTTTCAAACACCAGATAGTTTAATCGACAGAAATTCCTTAAGAATGTTTCAAACACCAGGTGTCCTAACCGATGGAAATTCCCCACACTCCTTCCATTATACTCCCGCATTTTTTCTAAAGAATATATATGCTGTACCTACACACAATAAACTCAGACCTTGACAAGAATCTGCTTGGTCTCACCTCTCTTTTTCTCGCCCATTACCCCTCCAGGCTGGGTTCCCCTCGACCACACGAATAACCTCGTCCCGCTGAACGGGACAATTCCCCATATTTTAAGAATTAGTTCAGTACAATGAATTTTTCTATGCTAACCAAAGCATTTCCAAAATGCATATATAAGAAAAGAAGTTGAATAGGACACATAATTTTCACAGTCAGTCTCATGCCCTCTTTTCCCATTTCCTTTTAGGCAGTTTAGGCAGAAAATCAAAGTTTCATTTTGAGAGAGGTGAACAAGAATCCAGAGATATCTATCAATATCTATGTCCTTACAAGTCACATTTAAACAACTCGAGTGCATAAGTGTACAAATTACATGGTCAACACACATCTCTTACATATATGTATGCATGTAATGTAAAAATATGTGTGTATTTAAATACCAAAACATATATGTATATTTATAAAATTACAAAATTGTTCCTATTATTATTCTGAAAAAGATCCAAGTGATCAAAATTAGTGTACCACACAGTTAAATATATTCAGAACAATTTAAAAGACTAAACTCAAATTATATTCATTAATGTAGTCATACCAATATGAGGAATAAATGCTGGTGAACCCTGGGAGACATATACAGATAGAGAGACAAATATATATGAATGTGTCTATATGGGAATGTTTGTGTATATGTGTATGTTTATATGTGTTATGAGTGCATGCATATGCATGTGTATGCTTGTTATGTACATGTGCATGCACATGTATATATATATATATGTTTATCTATATCTTTATATTTTTGATCCTGTGTTCTTCAGCATTTTTATCAATGATCTGAATGAAAATTTATTGCATACTTATTAAACCTTCATGTGAAGGGAAGTTTGAAGGCACAGTAAACAGTCTTTGACTGACAATGTTAAGATCCAAAGAGATCTCAAAAGACTAGTGTCTATGTTCCTTTATATCAAAGTAATATTTGTTACAGAAATTTAAAATCCTGCACTTGAATTCTAAGAATCAGTTGCACAAATACAGAATGGGTGAGGAATGAAAAAGAAGCAGTTTATGTGTAAAAGATTGGTGGGCAACAAGCTTCAAGCTTCAAGAGATTTAGATGTGACATGACAACCAAAAAAAAAATTTCCATCTTAGACTCTTTTAAGAGAAAACAGGGGGGCAGCTAGATGGTGCAGTGGATAGAGCACCAGCCCTGAAGTCAAGAGGACCTGAGTTCAAATATGACCTCTGAGCCTTAATATTCCCTAGCTGTGTGACTCTGGGCAAGTCACTTAACCTCAATTGCCTCTGCAAAAAAAAAAAAAAGAGAGAGAGAGAGAGAGAGAGAGAGAGAGGGAGGAAACAGGGCCTAGAATTGGAAAAGAAAGAGCTTCTTCATATTTATCCCAATCAGATCATATCTTGAATGCTATATTCCATGCTAGGAGCCGTTAACACGCATAGACAAACTAGTACACATTTAGAGGAAGGTGACTAAGGCTCTTACTGCAGCCTTACTGACTGGAAGACTGTTCCTTACTACATGTATGATCTTGAACAAACGATAACCTCTCTGAGATTGTTTCCTTTTCAGTAAAGTGGTTGCTCTCTGAAAACCCTTTAAGCTTTCTGTTTCTGTAAGAAAAGAGGCAATGTAAAACAGACTGTTCCTTCTCCATTAAAATCACCAATTTATAAATGTATTTGGGCATATATATGGAAAGCAGAATTGTGGGACATTTAGGCAGGTACCTAGACATTTCCATTGCTTTAGTCTAGAATGTAGTCCTGTACCACACATGTTGAAAACCTCCAAAAAGTTATGTCTTCTGCAGACATTTCCCTCTTCTTCATATATTCATTACACATATATTTTTCTGGTCTACTTGAGCTGTGCTAAGGTCATCTCAGACCCACTAGAGGAAGAATAAATTGCTAAATTCTCTATGTGAATATCTGAAAGTTTAAAAAGTTACCAATTCGGACTTGATTTATTGTTTTGTAGACACTCAACAAAACAAGCCATAATTTGTTGAATCCTCAGAGGATTCTCCTAAGAGGAGAATGGGAAAAAAAATTCAGATTTAAATTAAAAATATGCTTTGTTTTTCAGAGATCTGGTTGGTAATTATTCCTAAGTATAGGCCCTTGTTCTGCCCCTCAGTATATCAAGAGCCCACTGATTTTGGAACAGCAGTTTAGAAACCCCCTCTTCTAATTCTTTTGCTTTTGTCCTATTTCATTTTGTTTCTTCTCCAGAGCCACCTGGGTCTAGTGGCAATATATAGAACAAGAAGACTGGAAATGGCCCTGGATGAAATGGGAGATCTTGACGGAAGGAAGGAAGGAAGGCAAGAAGGCAGGCAGGCAGGGAAGGAAGGGAAGGAAGGAAAGGAAGGAAGGAAAGGAAGGGAGGAAAGGAAGGGAGGGAGGAAGGGAGGGAGGGAGGAAGGGAGGGAGGAA
>JAJPUD010008009.1:43825-58769 GCA_023553655.1 Myrmecobius fasciatus
GGAGGGAGGGAGGGAGGGAGGGAGGGAGAGAGGGAGGGAGGGAGAGAGGGCGGGAGGGAGGGAGGGAGAGAGGGCGGGAGGGAGGGCGGGAGGAAGAGAGGAAGAGAGGGAGGGAGGGAGGGAGGGAGGGAGAGAGGGAGGGAGGAAGAAAAAGATATAAAAGTTTCCCAACTGACCAGTTCCAAATGAGATGACATTTCTAAGAGTGAAGCAAAACAAAAAAGGGGTAAGAGTGTAAGATATACAAAGCAATAACAAATTTTTTATAATAGAGATATAATAGGGAATCTCTAAATGTAACTAAAAAGTTTTTATTCCCTGAAGGATATGAAAGGTCTAAATAATTATAAAAGCCATGAGTAAAAAAAATAAATATCTCAAATAAATAGCAATGGAATATAAATGATGAAGAAAATAAGAAAAAAGAATTCTTTTTTTAAAAAAACATGGTTCAGAAAATGAAATTTTAAAAAAAAAGCACTAGACAGAAAAAATTGAAATGAAGTAGAGAATTAGGTACTCTTTTTGATGATTTAAGTGAGAGAAAAAAGAGGAAAAGAATGAAATAATTAGACAAAAGCAAGGGATAAAAATGAAGTAAACAAAACTTTAGAATTAGGGAATTTGGGATAATAAACTGATGATGAGGTAGGAAATTTAAGGGTGAGGATGTAGTAGAAATAAGATTGTCTTAAAATAGATTAAATTTAATCCTAAAATAGATTAGACATTAGACCTGAAGAAATATATTACTATGACTACACAGGAAGAGAGAAAGATACTAACTTGAAATATTAGAACAACATTAGAGAGGCATCTACATGGAGCAGTGGATAGAACACTAGCCTGGAAGTCAGGAAGACCTAAGTTCAAATTTGAAGTGTCCTACCTGTGTGGCCATAAGCAAGTCACTTAACCTCAATAACCGCAAAGGGAAAAAAAATAAAGACAAATCGAGGGAAAATAAATAAATTTAAATTTGAATGAATTCCATAGTCTAATAAAAATTACAGATTGGAGGATACATGAAACTGTATTTTATTATGGTCTTCTCAATTATTCCACTAATTTGTATAAGTATATATAAAGGTAATAATAAATAGGAATTAAAGTATAAATTCACTTGCAAAAAATGGTTTACATTAAGGCAACATCCAAAAAACTTTGTGCTAAATTGAGAAAAGCTAAGTATGTCCCAATATAGTAGCCCCTCAGTCCCACTAACTGTGCAGTGATCTGAAAACTGCAGATAAGCTTGAGACATGAGCAGTAAAATAAAAAAGCATTATAAATATGAGATATTGTTGATATGTTAATGAACCCTATTGTGATCTAGATAAAAGTTTTTCCTCCCCTTAAAATCCTAGAGAGCCATCTGCATCCTGAAAGAGGTTTGACTAGACTGAATGTGAATCACAACATAGTTTTTCACCTTTTTTTGAAGTTTGCTTTTTTTCCCCTCATTTTTTCCTTTTTGATCTGATTTTTCTTCTGCAGCACGGTAATTGTGGAAGTATGTATCAAAGAATTGTACATGTTTAACATACATTGGATAACCTGCTGTCTAGGGAAAAGGGTGGAGTAAGGGAGAAAAATTGGAACACAATATTTTGCAGGGGTCAATGTTGAAAATTATTTGTGCATTAGCCCCTTTAAGACTAGGTTATAATACAACAGACATGAATACAAAACTCCAAAATCTATTGCTTACAAATTTTTTTTTACAAAATTTGACCATTTATCAGTGGTCAAACATATTGAAAACTAACATAAAAAGGTAGAAATAAATCCTTTATATAAAATAACACAATAAAATAGCAATCAATTTAGGGACACATGAATGCAATCCCAGAGACTGAGATCCAGATGAAAACTTAACAATAAACTTCTACATAACGAGTAATAAATCCCAGAAACTATTACTAAGTATGTGAAAAATTATAGTGATACAAAATACCACTCTTGTTTCTTTGTGAGTCATATTTAAAACATAGTTTAGAAAAAGATGCACAGAAATAAGTACACACATAGATAGGAAAATTAAGGAAATATAGATGGATGCTGCTTAGATAGTCAGAGAGGATAAATGAATGGTTAGATAAAAGGAGGAAAGAAGGGATGGATGGATGGTGGTTGACAGGGCTGGATGGATGAATAGATGGATAACGGTGGTATTCGGGAAGTACTTGTCAGAGCATATAATCTGTATAGAGAACTCACAAATGAAGAAATCATGTGGACTGACAAACTCTACAAGAAAGTTTTAGAAGATTACAAGACAGAAAGACAAAAAGGAAACACAGAACATCAGGATTACCTTCACCTTGGTAACAGACAAGTATGATTTAGCTAATCTATTGTTCTTTCTTCCCTAATCATGCTTTTTGAAGACATGAAAATGAACACAAATTGTTATTTTACAGTTCATTTTTTTCTTTCCATTCCCCAGAACCCGTCTTTTGTTGTTGTTATTACTGTTGTTGATGATGATGATGATGCTCTTCATTTCATCACAATCGAGGTATCTGGTATGGAGTGGAAGTAAGAACATTATGTTTTTCATCAGTGAATCTACCTTCAAATGCTAGATCTGTCACCTACTTCTATATGAAACTGGGAAAAGAAGACTAAAATAGAAAAGGAGGGGAATGGAACAGAAGAAAGGAGAAGAAAAAGAGAAATAGTAAAAAGCAAATGATCAATATAGCTCTCATTTGTGTGGTTTTTTAAGATTTAAAATTTTTTTCATGTAAATTATTTCTTTTAATCTAAACCTTTATGAAAATGAATGACTGAGTAGGAGAGGAAGCAGTTCTTCCATTTTCATAGTATATCTCAGGAAAAAATAGAGAATCAGTTCTTTTTTGGGATCATCTTTTTCCAATAAAGGCATATAGGTTGTTAATAAATATAACAGGAAAATATTTTAGGCCACAGACTGAAGGTAGCTCAAAGACTTCTGTTCTTAACCATGAACAGACTGATATCAGTAGGGATGAAAAGATCTTGACATATGGCATCCCTGGAAACAAATACTGGGGGCCTGTCCATACAACATGAAAGTACTTTGGTTTGGCCAGTTCATCTTCCATTCCCAGTCTCAGTTCTATTTCCTGTAGGGCCATAGCTTTTCCCCCCTATAATTACCCTCTGTTTCCTAGTTGCCAAGTCATGAAACTATTCCTAACCAGGTAACCTCAAATCAATAGAAGTCCCACAGGCCCAAATAAATAGCATACATATGCATGTATGTATTGTATATGCATGCATATGTATTTGTAAGATATAATTATTGAATCTATAAACATGTAGCTGTATGTGTGTGTTGTATACCGTGCACTTAGCACAATACATGATACATAGTAGTTGCTTAATTTTTAATACAGTGATAGATGCAGAAGGAGTATCTGAAACAGTATTAGAATATTCAGTGAAGAAATAAATCATTTTAAATGATAAGATTAACTAATCAGATTACTTCATTATATTGAGTTTATTTTAAATATTTAATAAAACAATTTTTAAAAAATAATGATTCTTCTTTCTCTAAATTAAAGGATGCTGGCAGATTATGCCTTAGAAGTTACTACAGAGGAGTGGAAACTAAGAGAAAAAGGTACCTTCCCACGAAATTGCTCTAAGTCTTTTGTTATTTATAGTTGTAGAATCAACTGCAGACTAAAAGTTTCATTGCGGCATCTCCCTTTTGAAAGATGAAATTTTGGTAACACTCAAAATTACATAATTTAATTTTGGCTGCTATAGAACCTCAGAACTTGTTTGGAGGAAAAAATGTGCCCTCTAATGACTGCTCTATGTTTCCTTGCCAGGCTTATGATCATTTTTGTATTTCCTAAATCTCTCATTTCTTATCTATGCAACTTCTTTGTTTCCTTCTCTCTGTCCCTCTCCTTCAAAAACTTAAATGAACCTCTTCTGACAACTATTAATGGAACCTAACCGAAATATTGCATTCACAGACATAAGTCTATAACTTATTTAAACTGAATAGTTGAGGGTATCTCTGATATTAAAGAAATCTATGAGAGAAGTTTTATTTCCTAATGGGAGGGCTTGCAAAGGAGATACAAGCTATGATATGATAGATGAATCTAGTACAGAAGTGGAGCAAAAATTTACATTTTCATTGATTCCTAAAAAACAGTGTGATTATTTAGAAAAAGCATTTTCATTCTAAAATAAAATCTAAAACTAATTTGAATAAAGGGACACATAAGAGATGGCTGACAATTTGGGGCAACTCAGTCCCTCATATGTTGTTTCATGGAATAGTATTAACTCAAGGAAAGACTACATATGTGATATGCATTGAAGGGTCTAGTTTGCAAGACTTTTGGAGTTAAAAAAGAGTAATTGGATAATACATTCCATGAATTTAATTTTTCTCTTAAACTGGAAATCCTCAGAAGAATAATTCTTAACAAAAAAATATTTACTGTCCAAAATATGTACTGTGCTTTTAATAAATCTTTCAAAGTAATGATTGTAGGGAAATTATATTTCTACATAGGATCTCTGATGAATATGAAACTTTGCCTCATGATTGAATCCTTTCCCACACATATCACATAAATAGAGCTTCTCTCCTATGTGGACTCTAAGATGATCATTAAGAACTGATTTTAATAGAATCCCTTTCCACATTCATCACATAAGTCTTCTATCCTGTGTGGATTCTAGTATGAATGCAAAGAGAATCTTTTGAACAAAATCCTTTCACACAGCCTTCACATATGAGGCATCTGTTCTATGTTATGAACTCTTAAACATCAAATGATACCTTTTGAAAGTATTCTTTCCCACACTCATTACATGAATAGGGTTTTTTCCACTGATTGAATTCTGAGGTATTCCTGGAAATATGACTTCTTAATAAATTTTTTCCCCACATTCATGCCCTGCAGATGGTTTCTCTTCTTTGGGGACCATCTGATGAGCATGGCGATTTCTATGGTATTGGAAACTTTTCCTACACATCACATATGTAGGAGTTCTATACTGAATGGAGTTTGTGATGAATAGCTAGATTTGCCTTAGAAGTGAAACTCTTCCCACAGTTATCACATAGGTATGGCTTTTCTCCTGTGTGGATCCTGTGATGAATACATAAACTTATCTTATTCTTGAAGCTTTTGCTACACTCATCACAGATGTATGGTTTCTCTCCTGTATGGACTCTCTGATGAGTACATAGATTTCCTTTTTGACTGAAACTTTTCCCACATTTATCACACATGTATGGTTTTTCTCCTGTATGAACTCTGTAATGTATAAGTAGACTTCTCTTCTGACTGAAACTCTTCTCACACTTATCACATATGTATGGTTTTTCTCCTGTGTGGACTCTGAAATGATAAAATAGACTTTGCCTATGCTTGAAACTTTTTCCGCACTCATCGCATATGTAGGAGTTATTTTCAGTGGGTAATTTTTGATGAATATTCAGTTCTGATTTACAATTGAATCTTTCCCCACCATTATTATACTTATTATTTCTCTTTACTTTCTGGTTGCTTATGTTCATGGACTTGGGATAAGTCAAGGAAATACTTTCTAAAGATTGACTATTTTTATTTTTGACATAGGGGATTTCTTGAATAGACAAGTCACTGGAATTTCCAAATGAACAGTTGTTTATCCTTTCCATACCCATACCTTTCTGTTTTATAGAATCACTCTGTGGTCTATTGTTACAGATTTCCTTTTCCTTGTCCCACTCAGATGCTTGTTGTACCAAGTGAGACAAGGGCTGTATATTTATCTGCTCAGAATCAATTTCCTTGGATGAATGTTTTCTCCATTTTAATATTTTATTCATATAAATTTCCCACTGATTTTCATGAAGGACAGTCCTTCCATTGTCATGCAAAAATTCATCTTGATATTCCACATGCCTTGGAATTTCCCCTTGAAGATTTAGCAAATTTTTCTCAATGCTAGACATATTAGTGGCCATCTTCCCCAAAATTTCAAGTAAGGTCTACCTTTTTCCTTTAGATCTTGAAAAAATTCCCTTAATATTCAGTACATCATTCTCAGGCCTAAAATTATTAGTGGCTACAGTGGTGTAACTTGATACTTCCAGGTTTGAGAAGCTGCTCCTTGGAGAATGACAATTTTGTTGAGATTTTCAGGTATTTTCATATATTTTCTTACTGTTGCCTATGTTTTATATTTTAAAATATATCCACTTGATTAATCCTTTTGTACATATCATCTAATTTTCCTAAAATTAAAACATAAAAGATGTTAAATAGAAATATTTTCAGTTATTCCAAGTAACCCATTCATTCCTCTGTAGTATATTGGCAATCAATAATAACTGAATTAATTCAGTTATATAATTTTTAAGTACTTACTAAAGACAGGGAATACATAACTAAAGGTAGTCAAAGAAGAACTATGTATCCATAAACCATAAACTTAAGTATAGTACAATAGCAAAGGAAATAAACATATAAATGAAATATGTAAAATAAATAAAAATAAATATTTTTTTCTGGCTGGAGCCTCAGTAGAACCACAGAAACTTTCACCTCCTGGACTGTTTGTGGAGTTGGTGTCTAAGTCTGGAAAGACTGAGTTAGCCTTAGGTGATTGGGAACACCAGGCCTGCTTGTCCTGCACAAATACAGCCCTATGTGAGAAGGAACTAGCATAACTGTGAGTGCAGAGGCAGTGGGGCAGGAACACTGCTGGCTGCAAGGACTTGCTGAGAAGGGAGCTCTTGATTTGGGGCTCTTGGTCAGAGGAGAGAGCTGAGAAGAAGCCAGAGGTATCATTCCCCTCCATCCTAGAATTAGAAGCATTTACACTAATACCTCTTATTTTAAAAAAATGAACCAGCAAAGAAGAAGGAACCCCACCATAGAAACATATTATGGGAACAGGGAAGACCAGAGTTCATCTTCAGAGGGCACTGAAGTAAAAAAAGCTCTATCCCAAAGGGTAACATAAAATGACTTCATGCTCAGAAAATCCATAGAAGAACTTAAAAAAATTAATATCAAATGAGATACATTGAAGAAAAACTAAAAAAAATCCAAGGAAAACAAGAAGATTATAGGAAAAAATAGTTAACCAACTAGAAAAGGAGGTATAGAGTCTCAAAGACAAAAATAACTCTTTGAAAATTAAAATTGGGCAAGGGGAAGCCAGTGAAGCTATGAGACACCAAGAAATAACAAAAGAGATTATAAAGAATGAAAAAACTGAACCGAATGTGAAACATCCTATAAGAAATAAGACAGTTCTGGAGAACAGATCAACTTGAATTCAAATCTGGTCTCAGACACTTAACACTTGACCTTGGACAAGTCACTTAACCCCAATTGCCTCAGGAAAAAAAAGGTCAAAATGAATATATGATTTTGGCACAACGAATGATACCATAAAAAATCAGAATAACAAGAGATATGTTATTTATCAAATCTTTGGAGAAGAGAGGAATTTATGACCAAAGAAATGCTAGAGAACATTATAAAAGGCAAAAAAAATGGACAACTTTGATCACATTAAATTAAAAAGGTGTCGCACAACACAAACAATAGAAACAAAAATTAAAAGTGAAGTACAAAGCTGGGGAAAATCTTTACAGGATTTCTGATAAAGGTCTTATTTCAAAAATATATTCTTATGAATTTACACAGTTCTTTATATAAGTCATTTCTCAATTGCTAAATGGTCAAATAATATGAACAATTTCAGATGATGAAATTAAAGGCATTTATAGTTATATGAAAAAATGCTATACATCACTTTTAATTAGAGAAATGCAAATTAAAACAACTCTGAGGTACCACCTGGCACCTCTCAGATTGGCCAAGATGACAGGAAATAGATAATGACAAACGATGGAGAGGATGTGGGAAAACTGGGAAGTAAGCAAATGAGGGAATGCACTATTGGAGTTATGAAATGATCCGATTATTCTGGAGAGCAATCCGGAACTCTGCTCAAAAGGCTATGAAACTGTGCATACACTTTGACCCAGCAGTGCCATTACTGGGTCTGTATCCCAAGGAAATCATAAAGGAAGGAAAAGGATCTACATGTGTAAAAATGTTTGTATATGTGGTACATGAAGGTAATGGAATATTACTTTTCTATAAAAAATGATAAGCTGATTTAGAGAAAGATCTGGAAAGATTTACATAAACTGATGCTGAGCGAAACAAGTAGAACCAGGAATACATTCTACACAATCATCACAAAAAATGTGTGATGATCAACTATGAAAAGCCTAGTTCTTCTCAGTTCAATGATCCAAAACAATCCCAATAGACTTTGGAAAGAAAATGCCATGTGCATACAGAAAAAAAATCTAAGGAGATTGAATGTAAATCAGCACATACTATGTTCACTTCTTTTTCTGTTTTTTAATCTATCCCATGGTTTTTCCTTTTTGCTCTGATGTTTTCCTCTCTCAACATGATTCATAAAGCAATGTGTATTAAATTAAAATTAAAATTATAAATACACATAAAAATGAACTTACTACATTGAAAAAAAAATGAAAAATAGTGAGTAAAAGTAGCTGGGCATAGACCAATTATGTTATACAAATTGTGTAGGTTAAAAAGTCAAAATGTATATATGACTTAGATATAAAGTAAGATTTTACAAGAAAATTAGATCACCGATCATCACTTACCAGTCTTATAAATAGATGAAAAATTTATGAATAAATGAGATGCAAAATGTAAAATGGGTAATTTCAACTATATGAAATTTAAAAGGCTTTTTACAAATAAATAAAATAAGTGTAACCAAAATAAAGAGGAAAGCAGGACATTGTAACTAGATTTGCATGAGGGAATAGATCAAGAGAAATGAGCTATTGAGAAATAGAGAAATTAATGAGTTTGAGATATTTTGTATTCCTTACACAAGTTGATAGAGTAGGGCTTCTTAAACTTTTTCCACTCATGACCTCTTTTTGCCTGAATTTTTTTTTACACAATCCTACGTATATAGGTATATAAAACAACAAATAAAATGTTTATTGATACTAAATCATAAAGAAATTTATTTTAAAACAATTATTTTATACACATATAATTTAACCATTTAGTAAAGATGAAAGCAAATTTGCATACTAGTGAGATAGATTGCTTATTTTTACATAAAGAATTAGATCTTGATCAGGCTCCCAGAATACCTCTGCAAGTTAGAATGATGAGCTGATCCCAAAGAACTATAAAACTGTGCATACCTTAATCCAGCAATACCACTATTAGGTATCATAAAGAAATCATAAAAAGGAAGAAGGACCTATTGTACCAAAATGTTTACAGCACCTCTTTTTGTGGTGGTAAAGAATTGGAAATTGAGGATATGCCTACCAATTAGGTAATGGCTAAACAATTGTGATATATGAATGGAATGGAATATTATTGTTCTATAAGAAATGATGAGAAGGGAGATTTCAGGAAAAAAAAACATGAAAAGACAACATGAATTGATACTGAGAGTTACTATTACTATTTGTGATTTTCCTCAATCTTTACCTGCAATTGGAATAAAATAAAATACTATTTAATGAAAAAAAGTTAAATATTGGAGGATGTAAAACATCTTTGGTATTTTTCAGAATTGACTGATTGATATTTTGCTATTTCACTACATTCAATTACATGAACACATATGGAGTAAAGACCCACAGTTTTGGAAGCTTTGAGACAGAAAGGCTCTGAATCATTACTGAAATCACTGAGATAGACAGACTCTCCAGGAGGTAGTTAGATAAATGCTACAAGAAAGTTTGTGAAATAAATTTGGACTGAATGAATGTCAAAGGAGGAGAGGTAAATGAAAGAAGGTAACGGAGAGAAAGTCTAAAGTGATATTGGAGAGCAAGATACATTTAAAGTACCCCCATCATAAAAATCAATCAGCAAGATATAGGGTAAAGTACAACCAATACTGGAAAAGGTAATCAAATGTACCACGTCAGGAAACAAATAGGTCCCAGTGAGAAGCAGAAAATGGAAGAAGTGGGAAAGGTTTACAATAAAAAGTATTTCCTAAATCTGTTATTTCTTTTCTCTATCATCTATAAAAGAAACTTTATTTCTTCTCCCTGTCTCTCTCCTTAAAAAAAAAATTCTCCTCTTGGAAATTATTAATAGAGGCAAACTGAAGTATTTCACTCATACACAACTTGTGTACAATTATTTGGAGTGTTGAGATATTGAAGAAATTTGTAAGAGAAAAGTTTTTCTAAATCTCCCAATGTGTGAGCTTACAAAAGGGAAAAAAATTATGATATAATGGATGAAAATCTAACATAGAGGTAGAATAAGTAGTTAAGTTTTCATTGATTCCTAGAAAACAATTTAATTATTTATAGAAATAGTGGCATCTTTCTACAGAAGAATTTAGGAATGAATTTGAATAAAGGTACACATAGGAGATGGATGACAAGTTGGGGCAATAAACTCAGTCCCTTATATGTAGTTTCATGAAATAATATTAAGTCAAGGAAAGCCTACATGCATGATATATACTGGTGCATCTAATTTACAAGGGTTTTGGAGTCAAAATAGAGAGTAGGTAGATCATGCATTCTATGATTCTAATATTTACCTTGAAATGGAAATTCTCAGAAGGATGCATCTCACAGAAATTTAATGCCCCAAATTTTCAAATCAAATAACTGTTACTACATCACAATAGCAAATTAATCAAGGTAATTTAGGATCACAATCTTAACATTAGCTTTCAAAACATGTTACATTGAAAGGCATTTATTTTTACATGGGAACTCTGATGAATATGAAATTTTGACTTCTGATTGAATCCTTTCCCACACACAACACAAATAGACTTTCTTTCCTGTGTGGAATCTATGATGATTATAAAAAACTGACTTTAAGAATCTCTTCCCATATTCCTCACAAATATATGCCCTTTTTCCTGGTTGGATTCTCCTATGAACATGAAAAGAATTTTTTGAACAAATCCTTTCCACAGATTTCATATACATGAGGCTTTTCTCTTGTGTTATGAACTTTTACAATCATAAAATTCTACCATCAAGGCAGAATCTTTTCCTATATTCATTACATGCATAGGATTCCTTTTCTTTGTGGACCATCTGATGAGCATGTAGAGTTGTATTATAACTGAAATTCTTCCCACACTCATTACTTATGTATGATTTCTCTCCTATATGGACTCTGTAACGAGTAAGTAGACTTGCCTTCTCATTGAAACTCTTCCTACACTTACATATGTATGGTTTCTCTCCAATATGGATGCTATAATGACAAAGTAAATTTGCCTTTTTACTGAAACTGTTTCCACAACCATCACATATGTAGGTCTTATCTTCAATGGGGAATTTTTGATGAATATCCAGTTTTGACTTACAACTGAATCTTTTCCCGTCATCTTTATGCTTATTAGTTCTCTTTATTTTATAGTTTCTTGTGTTCATGAAGTTGGGAGAAGTCAAGAAAATACTTTCTAAAGATTGAATATTTTTAGTTTTGACTCAAGGGATTTCTTGAGTAAAAAAAAAAAACTAATATGATTTCCAAATGAAAAATTGCCTATCCTCTCCATATCTATGGCTTTCTGATTTATAGAATCACTCTATTGTTTATTGTGATAGATTTCCTTTCCTTTATCCCATTGAAATGCTTGTTGTACCAACTGAGACAAAAGTTGCACTGTTATCTGCTCAAAACAAGTTTCCATGGATGAAGATTTTCCTCATTTTAATCTTTTATTCATATAGATTTCTGTCTGATTTTCATAAGGAATTCCTTATGAAATCCCACAAGATTGCAAAAGTTCATTTTGAAATTCCACATGACTTGAAGTTTCCCCTATTAGATTTGGTAATTTTCTTTTTTAATCCTGAATATGTTACTGTACATTTTCCTCTAAAATTGCAAGCATAGATCTACCACCTTTTATTTTAGTTATCTAGAAGCTTCCTTAAATACTCATATTCTCAGATCTAAAATTATTAATAGGTAGAGTGGTATAATATTGTGTGTCCATATTTTATGTCACCCCTAGGAGAGTAACCTATTTGTTGAGTTTCTGGGTATTTTAATATAATGTCTTCCTCTTGTTTCACCTATAATTTAGAATGTATTCATTGTTATTAATCGTCTTGTGCATTTCATCCAATTTTCTAAAAATTAAAGAAAAATATGTTAACTAGAAATGATAATTCTCAGTTAATTCCAAGTAACTCTTCTGAGGCATATTGGCAAGGATAAGGAAATTGGTAGTCACTGCATTAATTCAGTTGTATAATGATAATGTACTTACTGTATACAGTAAATACTGAACTCTAGGTGTGATCAAAAGAAATATACGCCCTCACAAATCATAACTTTAAGACTAATTAGTTATTTAGTTACTATAGTTAGTTTTAAATAACTAAAATAAATTAAATTTAAACTAAATAAAATAATTAAATTAACTAAATAACTATAGCCCATAAATATAACTATAGTACAAAAGGAAAGGCAATATATAATACTAATACATAAAAGTATTCCACTTTGTAAATGAACAAATAATTTAAAATGAAGGACATCATTGGCAAAAAAACATTTTTAAGGAGAGATATTTGATATGGTACATGTATTTTTCAAGCATAAGAAATTCTGCACAATATCTTGCAGGTTAAAATCATTGAACAGTTATACGGGATGTCATATCATTTGGTAATAAAATAATCTTGTAAAATATACACTTCAAGATGGAAATGATGTTGTGTCTTTCTGTATTCAAACACCTAATCCAGTGTCTGACCTTCAAGAAATGATTAACAAATGTTTGAGTTAAATTGGAAAAAAATTGATCACATGGGAAATAATATAATTATGAATATTTTAATGCCTACATGAAAGTAGTAGTAAAGTAAAGGCTGGAGCCAAAACATTTGAGAAAAGCCAGGAAGTTGCCTTAGCTCTCCCAACTTTCCCCCAGTAACAACTTTAAATCAAGCCTCTGAACAGATTCTAGAGCAACAGAACCAATAAAGAGATGGAGTGCAACTATTTTCAAAGCTTAAGTTAGCTTGGAAGGACTTGTTTCCAGAAAGAGTAGTCTCACTTGAGTGAGAATATAGTCTAGCACAGGTTAGATCAAGGAGACGGTTTTAACCATAACACACATCAGCTAAAAAAAACAAAAACAAAAAACAAAAAAACTTTTAGTTCTGGCTCAAAATGACAGTAGCATAGCACAATATGAAGTCTCTAGCCCTCGTGCAGAAAGCAAATTTTCAGCCCCAGACACCAGGCAATAATAGGCACAACAAAGTCAAATTACCCCAACACAGTAAGCATATAACCAAACACCTGAAGCCTCAGTGCTCAAAGCCAATGCACAAAAAGCTTGGGACTGTACCTCCTGTTTCCTAGGAGCAGAGCTCAACTCTAAAAGCCATGGAATTGGGGAGAGGGGAGGAAAAAAACATGTTGATAGAAAGCTACTATGGTGACAAGGAAGATCAATTTAATTCAGAAGAGAACAAAATGACTACATGAGAAACCTTAAAAGGGTTTATGAAGTGGTCTCAAACCCAAAAAGTCTTCTTGGAAGAGAAAAAAAACAATTTTTAAAGTTAAAGAAAAAAGATAGAAGGAAAAGTAATCAAATATTCAAGAGAGTCAATAGCTTCGAAATAAAAAGGCAAAACTTGATTGAAGAATACAATTCCTTAAAAAAAATTCAATTGACCACACATGCAAAACAACAAGAACAAGAACAAAAACAAAAACACTAGAAAATGACTCCATTAAAATCAGAATTAGCTAAATAAAAAAAGGAGATACAAAAACTAATTGAAGAAGCTCACACCTCAAATACTAGAATTGGGTAAATGGAATTTAATGATTTTATGAGACTTCAATAATCAAACAAAATTAAAAGAATGAAAAATAGAAAATATAAAATACTTCACTGGAAAAGCACCCAACTTGGAAAGTAGATTCAAGAAAGATAATTTAAGAATTATTAGAGTACCTGAAAGCTGTGATCAAAAGAAAATAAACTGGACAGAATCCATCAAGAATTCATCAAGCAAAAATGCCCTTATATTCTTGAACCAGAGGGTAAAATAGTCATTAAAGGAATACTCATCTCTTCCTGAAAGAGATCCCAAAATGAAAACTTCAGTAATATTGTATCTAAATTCCAGAGTTATTATACCAAGAAAAAAAATGTTGCCGGCAGCCAGAAAGAAATAATTCAAACATTGAAGATCGCCTAGGACTTAGCAGCTTCCATGTTAAAGAGTCAATGGGCCTGGAATATGACATTCTGGAAGGCAAAAGAGCTTTAATTAAATTAAAGCTGGATCGAGAATTAATGACCCAGGAAAATTTATAGTCTTTTACATAAAAGTAAATTGGTCCCAAGCCCAAAAAGGCTTCTTATAAATGCTCATAAAAGACTTCAAAAGGCAAGTAAGAGAGGTAGAAGGGAAAAAAAATGAGAGAAGAAATAAGGAGTATGCATGAGGGAATCAAAGTTTGGAAAAAGAAGAAAAAAATTGTCTGAATAACTCCTTAAACAGTAGAATAAATCAAATTGAAAAAGAGATAAAAGATAACTGAAGAAAAGCACACATTAAAAACTGAAACAGGAAATGGAAGCTAATGACTTTGTGAGACAGCGACAATCAAACTAAAAAGAATGAAAAAAAAATGTTACATAAGTAAATATTGAAAACTAATGAATTATCTTCTAAAAAAAAGAGAATAGGAGAGAGAAGTAGACAATAAGAAAGTGATTAAATTTTTAAAGGAAGAAGGAAGTTAGTTCAAGTCCAATGTGCCCTAGGCTATAAAAACAAAAGAGAATGAATATAAAAAAGAGTGTAGTTAACAGGATGAAGACTGCAAGTTACATCAAACCAAGAAAGAATAGACAATCTATTGTGCTTGCCAAA
>JAJPUD010008009.1:59169-83844 GCA_023553655.1 Myrmecobius fasciatus
GAGGGTAGGGAAGAGTGGAGTAGAGGGTAGGGAAGAGTGGAGTAGAGGGTAGGAAAGAGTATCAATTAAGAAATGGAATTGTCAAGGCTAAATATGAGAGGATGCAATACTACTGAGACTTGTCTGATCCAGGCACAGGTGACTGGCATATTGAATACATTGTTTAAGAAACATTTAAGGATTTTCTTCCAGATAGTGATCATGCTCTTAGTAACTACTGGGAGATCAAGTACTTAATTCTTTCAGAGGATGGTATAGGACATGATCTTTAACTGAGCTTTTTGTTCTCACTTTTTAGATCTTAAACTTTATATTTATATACATTTCCTGGTATGAAAATAACTTTAGCATTTAGAAGGATCTAGAATTTATTCATTGAAATTTCATTTCTAGATGGGTCCATGGTACAAGTGATTTGTGACATATAGATGCATATTATCCTTACCAATACCTTGACTCCTTCAGTTACTTAGAACATATTTTATGAAAAAATCAGATACAATAGGCATTTTCTTTCATATTTTCATCAGGGGTTCTCTTGATTCTTATGTAATACAGTTTTGATACACAGCTGGGCAGTATCATTTAGCTAACTGACCAAGGTTAATTGAGATTTAACACTTATGGTCATAATTAACAATCTTTTTCAAGTTGCAGTTTTAATCAGAGGCTAAAAACTTGCAAATTTGATTATCATAGAATCTAGATAATATTCATTAGGAAGTTATAGAAACTTTCTGTTCATTATTCAGGACTAAAGTTATTTATTTTGTTTTTGTTTTTTTTCCCTCAACCAAAAAAAAAAATTAAGGGAAATTTAGCAACTCATTAATATTCCAATTAAAGTGGAGTCATTAAAGACAGAAGAATGATGGTACCATGAAAAACCAGTATGTTTGATACTGAAAAGCACATCAAGGTCCCTTTGTCTGAATATTGTTCTCTTAATAAGGGATGCAACTCTTCAATGGAAGCAACCTGTTCTTAAACTTGGAGAGAACTTGTTTCAAACCTACCTCCTGTATGTATGGTTGAGAGATGATTGGAAACTGATTTTTTTTTACTCTGTTTTGTCACCTGTATAATAGGAATAATGTCAGTGTCAACAAGCCCCCAAATCATTTACAAATAAGTCAGTCTTTAAAATAATAAAAAAGATAAAAGATAACTTATTTAGTAATTAATTTACTACAAGGCATTTTATAATCCATAATTTATTTAAGCCTGAAAGAATAGATACCACAGTTATTATTACTTCCTCCATTCAGTATTTAAATTGAAAAAACTAAGCCTTTAAAGTATGAAGTGACTTTCATCAAGAAATCAGTAATGGGTCAGAGGTTTGTAGCCAAGCCCTTCCACAAGCCCAGAATTCACTTTGTTTTCTATTTTGGCTATTAGTTCTGAACTCCACCTCCATATTACTGACTTTTGCTCCCCCTCCCTTACCTGGAGCTCTGCCCACTCCAGTCCTGTGCTCACTTGGACTAATCAAACAGAAGAGTTTCACAATGAAAGAGCTGATATCCTTGGATTCCTGAGACTGTAGCTTAGACTACAATTCTCAGTTGTGGGATGAAACCCAAGCTGAAGGAGAGAGGTAGATCTCACTTTGCTGGTATATGAAGGTGATGTGGCTCCTCTGGGGGTGAGGGGGATTCATGTCCAAAAAGAGTAAGTCAGTTCATCTCAAAGTAGGCTTCAGACCTTTAAGGATAAGGCTGCTTTTTGGACTCCAGTGGAAGATATTGACTCAAAATCAACTCCTTTTTGGAAACTTTTAAGAACTAAAGCAATTAACCCCAATCAGTGTAAAGTAGTTTTTTCCTGGCTAAATTCAACTTTCTGGTGCCTTGTTAAGTCTTAATGAGCCCTGTGGTTTCCTTTCCTGGGAGGAGGTACACATAACCTTTAGCTTCCTTGGTTACAGTCTCTTGTTCCCTTGGGTCGAGCAGCCCCTTGGCCCTAGTCTTCATTGTGAGTATAGGGTAAGTACATGGCGTCATCACAAGTGTCCTGTATCTAAATGTCACATTGGAGGGCTGATTGTATATCCTTCAATGTACCTTTCCTACTTACCAAAGAGCATTTGGAGTCCAAGAACCTTGTTCCCTCCTAGTTTTTCTGGACTGACTTGGAAGAAGGTCCCTTTCTGTGAGGGAGGAAAGAAATCCCCAGTGGTATTCATAAGTCTGGGACAGGTGCTGATTACCTTCTGTATCTACAATCATTTGACTGCAATAAATTCAATAAAGAACCTCATATAGAAGGTGAATCATTCCAAGGAAAAGATATAAGGAGTTGGTGCTAGAGTAGATATTATAAGTAAGGTTGCAGGGACAAATGGGATGTTCAGGGAGCACTATTGAAACCTAACTTGAAATATAATGTAATCCCAGACCCCTTGGAATTTCTCTTTCTCCCCTAAACCTTATCCCCCAAATATTTTTGCCTCCTCTTTCTTTCCCAATTAAACCCATTCCTTTACCATCCCTTAGTTTTTTCTCCATAAATGTCTTTATACTTTCATGTCTGCTCCTCTCCTTAACTCTAATCTTTTTCTATCATTATACCCTTATTTCTTTAAAGTGTTTCACAGCTGTCTTGCACTAAGTTCTACTCTTACTTTGTGTTATTTCTCAATATTTATCCTCTCTTATAATAGGTTCTTCTTTCTTTCTTAATTCCCCTCTCGTAATTCTTTCAAAATTGAAATGGGAGTTTCTGCCTTTATATATGAGTAAGAACAGAGAATATTGGGAGGTCTTGCACAGCATTCTGGAGTCTGAAGGATAAGAAGCAGAAGAGGAGCCACTGCATCAAAGGGAGAAGACATTTGTCATGTTTATTTCAACAACTCTGAAATCACTAAACATGGGTTCCTTCAATTAATGCCTAAGACAATGAAGCTATGTCCTCATCAAAGTATTCTCAAAATTGATGAGGTACTCACAGAGTTAGAGTTTTCTGCTTGTTGGAAGAAACCTGTGTAAGAGACTTATGGGAAGGTATAGGCAAGTACTATACAGCATGAGCAGTTATTGATGAATTGTGATCTGCATCTTTGAAAGAAAACAACTCAATGGATTTGCATTGTATGTTTCACTATTTCTGTGATAACTGTAAAATGAAAATATGGTTCTGGGATTCCTTCTGTCAGAGACGTTGGGAGAGATATTCAGAAAAACGCAGCATTTCTTTGTTCACCTTGACAAGGAAGCAAAGCTTTATGTGTCAAACAATTAAAGATAGAACAAAGTCTCTCAAGCTCTAAAATTCTAATCGCTTACTTGGAAAAGTAGTCAATGTTAACCTAATCAGGTCATCTAATCTGGCCTTCCCTTATTAATAAAGTTTAATTTATTAATTTTAATTGACTATAATCTTGTTAGGATCATTATAGTGTCAAACTCTGGGGAACCATGGAAGACTAGACAGGACATATCAGAAGAGCCCAAACATCTGGAAGGAAATAGGAGCATGCTGGTGCTAGGAAGGTAGCCAAAATAAACACTTTTGACAAAAACTGCTGAAGATGTTAACTTTGTGTCACATAAAGATGTCTGAAACAATACCTTAATACCCTCAAGGAGACCCCAAATCTTATTTTTCAAAAAAAAAACCTTGACAATTATATTAGGAACACAATAGCAATGATTATTGTAAAAGGACACAATTCCAACAGGAATGATGTCACTGACCACTACCAACTTATGTTTTGGAGCCACAAAGATTACTGATACCAAGAGCCAATATGAATTTCAGTTGAGAGAGAAATTGAAAGAAAATAAACTTATTTATTACCTCATTACATTTTAAACCTGGAAAAATGCTGAAAGAAATAGGTGATGGAATAATACTTATGTTCATTGTTAAGAGATTTAATAGAATGACAAAGTTCTGCTGAGAAATATTGATGATAAGGAGCCACACAAGTCAGCAGATCAATAGAAAGCAACTATTCCTAATTGCAGAGTCTGAGCAACTTGTGCACTTACAAGTTTCTGAGATTGTAAAGATAATTTGGTAGAGATGATTAATTATAATTATATATCCCATTAGTTGGTTTCCCACAGAGAAAGATTAAATATAGGATGATTTATTGAACTTTGAGTTGAAAGAGATTGCCTGCCTGTCTACAAAGACAGCTGAATTCATACAATGGATCAGAACCAGATATTTTAAGAAAAGAAACATGAAATACACCTTAGCAATCAAGTCAAATAAAGCAGGAGAACTAAACCAATAAGCAACACCTTTTATACATTTAATGGTTCAACCAGAGTCTATTAGGGTGGAAATATACTTCTTGGAAGATCGTGATACTGCTAGCCGGCCTGGATTTCTTAAGATTTCTGATTTAGGTAGACAAAACTTATACTTCTAGGGGCAGCTAGGTGGTGCAGTGGATAGAGCACCAACCCTGAAGTCAGGAAGACCTGAGTTCAAATCTGTCTCAGACACTTAACATTCCCTAGCTGTGTGACCCTGTGCAAGTCACTTAACCCAATTGCCTCAGCAAAAAAACAAAACAAACAAACATAAAAAACTATACTTCTAATGAGGATTATGATCAACACTAGCATGGGTATAGAGACAGATAGCTCAGCAGGTTGCAGAAGGATCAGCACTAACTCGACATAGAGAAACAGCTACATTTATAGTGAGATGATAATGTTAAGTAAGTCAATAAGCATTTATTAAGCATTTTCAATGTGCCAGGCACTGAGTTAAGCTCCTGAGAAAATGAAGAAAATCAAAAATCAGTCTCTTTAAAGGGGAGAAAACATGCAAATAAATACGTAAAATAAGATATTGATAAGTGGGAGTTTTATATATGTAACATTTCCCCAGATAACGTGGGTCTCAAATATATGTATAGGGGTATATGCATGTGTGTGTGTATATATATATGTATATATATATATGTCTATATAAAGAGATTTAAATTTTCATCTGTGTGCATGTATATGTATATATATAGACATACACATACATATATAAATAGAAGTCATCTGTATTAATAAATGCATATACCAGTTATTGCATATTTAAGTATGATTGCTATTAGTTATTGTTAAGTATACTTGTTATCATATTTGTTTTACTTTTTGCTTTTGTATTCATATTATGTCTTTATTTAAGTCGCATTTGTTTGAATTAATTTCCTGATGGCACACCACTTAACACAGTGTCTGGTACATAGTAGGTACTTCACTGTTAGTTATATTACAGTTTTCCTATTTATTAAAAAATATTGTTTAATAGGACTCTTGTTGTTCAGGCATGTCCTACCTTTCATTATCTTGCGTACTATACCATCCATGGAGTTTTCTTAGCAAGTGAAATATAGTCATTTGCCATTTCCTTCTCCAATGGATTGAGAAAAACAGGTTAAGTGATTTGGATGAGAATCACATGACTATTAAGAATAGAGGGCAATATCTTAATTCAGTCTTTCTTGACTCTAGGCCCAGGACTCTATCTGCTGACCCATCTAGCCACCTCATGATAGGACAGCTATTATTTTTATTGCTATACCTGCTTTCATTTTTTATGGAAATGCATATACTCTGCAAAATGGGCATAAAATGTATTCATTAAGAAATTTTTACTTGCTATAGATATTTTCTTATTATTGTCACACTCAAAAGCTAAATTCTCTTTTCTGGTTGTTTTATCATGCTGTTAATTCAAATTGAGTTTACCATCTTTGAAAAGCCTCAAATTCTGAATATTTTTAAACTTTTAACTAATTTTTATTTGTGGACTTTATCTATCTATCTATAGATAGATATAGATATGTCACATTCATTCTTATACATATTACTTCCCAACTTATACCCAGGAAATAATCTTATTTTTAAAAAGTTTATTTTTTACCAGGGAAAGAAAAAAACCCACTTCAAGAAAACAAACCCATCAATATATATAATAAAATATTCATACATAGAATATTCATTATTTCATACCTATAAATTCCTATCTCTGAATGAAAGGAGGGAAATAGATCTTTTTTTAAAAATTATTTATTTATTTATTTTTAATTTTATTTGCATAACATATGTGTGGGTAATTCTTCAACAATAACCCTTACATAACTTTCTGTTACAAATTTTTCCCCCCAACTCCCCACCCCTCCCCTAGATGGCAGGATATCCACTACGTGTTAATTATGTTAAAATATTGGCAAATCAAATATATGTATACATATTTCCAAACTTATTGTTGTGCAAGAAAAATCTTATCTACACAAAAGATAGATAAAGGAAACACAATGTAAGCAAACATCAATCAAGGAGTATGAGAATGTTGTGTTGTGGTCCACATTTCGCATCCCTCTCTCTGGGTGTATATGGCTTTCTTCAGTGAACAATTGGAGGTGGTTTGAAACATTTCATTGTTGAAGAGAGCCATGTCCATCAGAATTGATCATCATATAGTACTGTTGTTGCCGTGTACAATGATCTCCTGGTTCTGCTCATTTCACTCAGCATCTGTTCATGTAAGTCTCTCCAAGCCTCTCTGAAATCATCTTGCTGGTCATTTCTTACAGAACAATAATATTCCATAATATTCATATACCATAATTTATTCAGCCATTCTCCAATTGAAGGGCATCTATTCAATTTCCAGTTTCTAGCCACTACAAAAAGGGCTGCCACAAACATTCTTGCATATGTGGGGCCCTTTCCTTCCTTTATGATTTCTTTGGGATATAAGCCCAATAGAAATGCTGCTGGGTCAAAGGGTATGCACAGTTTGATAACTTTTTGAGCATAGTTCCAAATTGTTCTCCAGAATGGCTGTATCCGTTCACAGCTCCACCAACAATGCATCAGTGTCCCAGCCCTCCCACATCCCCTCCAACATTCATCATTAACTTTTCCTGTCATTTTAGCCAATCTGACAGGTGTGAAGTGGTACCTCAGGGTTGTCTTGATTTGCAGGAAATAGATCTTTTTAATTCTTCTCCAAGATGAAGATTTGTGACACTCACATTTTTAAGCAACTAATATGGAGTTCAGTCATTTCCCTATCCAGAACAAATCACAGTAAAAATTGGTGAAACAGCCATTCTCTGGGTACAATCTCTGTGTTGATGTTATGCATGCATAAATATTCAGAATATCTTCTGCACAGTATGTGCTTTATTAAAAAACCTTTACATATTTTACATATTTTCTTTCCTTCTGATCAGTTTTCTACTATCTTATAGTAGTCATTATCATAGCTTCTAAAGAGATTTTTATTATTTTTTACCCATACCATTGACTTGATTGGCATAGAGAATTCTTATCAGATAAGTGCCTGTTCTTCCATTTACACTATATAGAAAGTTGGCTGGAGCACTAAGATTTCAAATTACTTGCTTACTCATCATGTATTAGAGCTGGGATTTAAACTTAAGTATTCTTGACTTTGATGTTGAGACCCTATCTTTAAAAAAAATTTGCTTCTTGCTAATGAATTTAAAAATGCTAAATCTCAAATTTAAATTGTATTTTCCCTTTTTGGCCATTTTGGGAGGAGGTATGATGGATAGGTAAGCTGAAACTATAGATTTTATTGATTTAGTTTCTTCCTTTCTCCACAATACCATCCAACTCTTCTGTCAGGCAGAGCCAGTATCAGTAGCTTTTCATTATATTTTAGCAACATGTCCTAATGGAGGAAAAGACCTGAATTGCCCTGTCCTGAATCTGCTTTGTCTTTACTCCATAAATAATGGGGTTCAGCATGGGAGGTACCACCACATAGAGGTTGGCCACTAGAATATGGATGTGCCGGGGAATAGTATGGCCTCCAAAGCGGTGAGCAAAGAAAGAAAAGAAGGCTGGAGTGTAGAACATAAGGATCACACAAATATGGGAGCCGCAGGTGTTAAGAGCCTTGAACCTGGCAGACCAGGAAGGTATGTTGAAGACGGCGTGAAGGATCAATGAATAGGAGATGATGATGAGCAGGATATCCAAACCTGTAGACAGTAGGGCCATGGTCAGGCCATAGATGATGTTGATTTTGATGTTGTCACAAGCCAACCTAGCTATGCCCATGTGTTCACAATAGGAGTGGCGAATGATGTTTTGTCCACAATAAGTAAGCCGATACACCAGAAAGATGAAAGGAAAGCAGATGAGAAAACTCCTAACCACAGCTGCTGCCCCAATCTTCCCAATGATGGAGGGGGTAAGAATGGTGGTATATCTCAATGGGTAACAGATAGCCACATAGCGATCGAATGCCATGGCCAACAGAATAGCTGATTCTGCCACAAAGATAAGATGGATAAAAAACATCTGGGCCACACAGCTGCCAAAGGAGATAGCTCTAGAATGAAACCAGAAAATGGCCAACATTTTGGGTGCTGTAGCTGTAGAGAGCAGAACATCTGCTAGGGCCAGCATGGAGAGGAACAAGTACATGGGCTCATGGAGGCTACGCTCAGTGATGACAAGTACCATCAAAAAGCTATTGCCGATGACGGCTACAAGATACATGGAACAAATGGGAATGGAGATCCAGGTGTGGGAGTCCTCTAGTCCTGGGATACCAATCAGAATGTACCTGATGTCTTGAGGACTGGTATTATTAAGTACAGAGGACACCATATCTTACTGTATCCTTTAGCTTGGCAGCTGTAATTAAATAAAATAGGATTGTGTGCTATTTTTAGTAAAAGTACAAAAATGGTTAATTGCTTTCTTCTTGTGAGGAAGAGAAAAATCAAAAAATTAGTCTGAATATTGTACCTTCTTTATTTACCTAGCATTTTCTCTTCTTCCATCTTTGTACCATCTGGTACCAGATCAAATCTTACCTTCTGCAAGGAAACTTTCCTGATCCATCTTAATGTTAGTGCTTCCCTCTATTCATTATTTCCAATTTATCCTGCTTAGATTTCATGTGTTTTTAGTAATTTTTTTAATTTGTTTGTTTTACATATTGTCTATGTCCCTCCTCCCTTTAGATTGTGAACTTCTTGAGAGCAGGGATTTTTTTTTCTTTGCTTGTTTTTATTTTGGTTTTATTTTATATATAGTACGTAACCCTGTGCCTAGCACAGAGAGATTTATTGACTGATCAGGTGACTGGGAAAAAAAAACTATTTTCATTGCTATGCAACATTCAAAACTGTGACAATCAAGACAGTTCCTAATCCTTCTCTGTTCTCCAGGCAATGATCCACCATTTTTCCATTTACATCACTTCTCAGTTTAAAATCACTTCCGTGGCTCCCAAATCAGAAGATCACAAGAGTCTTAGATCTAGAAGGGGTTTCAAATAACATTGAATCCAGTCTGTACATGAAGATTAATTCCTTTTTCTTTTCTTTTTTTTAATTTCAATAGAATTTTATTTTTCCAATAGTATTTTATTTTTCCAATTATACATATATATTTCAACATTTTAATAAGATTTTGAGTTCCAATTTTTTTCTCCCTCAGTTCCTTAGGGAAGCCTTTCCCTATTGTAGCAAGCAATCTGATGTAGGTTATACATGTATAATGATTTTTAAACATATTTCCATAGTAATGTAATGAAAGAAAAATCAGAACAAAAGGAGGAAACCCATGAGAAAAGCAAAGCAAACAAAAAAGTGAAAATAGTATGTTTTAATCCATAGCTTCCATGGTTCTCTCTCTGGAGGTGGATAGTATTTTCTATCTCATATCTATTGGAATTGTCTTGGATCACTGTATTACTGAGAATAACAGTCTGTCATAGTTGATATTCACATAATCTTGCTGGTACTGTGTACAGTGTTTTCTGGGTTCTGTTCACTTCATTCAACATCATTTCATGTACATCTTTCCAGACTTTTCTAAAAGTTGAATCTTTAAAAAAAAAAATAAATTCAAATGATCATCTAGACTTCTAGGGAAAGGGAACCTTCTACTCCTCAAAGAAGCCTATTATACTTTTGATTATTAGGAAGTTTTTCCTGACCCATTTTTAACAATTTTTCTATGAGTCAGATATTCAAATGTAAGTTATAAGTGGAAAGCTAGGCCCAGAGGCAAAAAGACCAAAATCCATATCCAGCCTCAGAAATTAGTTGTGTGACTCTGGTCAGAACTTTTATTTCCTCAAATGTAAAATGAGGGTGGGATAATAATCACACTTATCTCCTTGGGCTGTTCTAATGATCAAAAGAGATATTTAATAAGAACATATTAAATGCCTAATGAATGCTTGTTTCCTTCCTTCCTATTTAGGTTTAAAATTATACATTGTCAGGATACCATGCATTTACAAATAGCTCTCATATTACTTTCCACTTCCCCCTCATTCAAGTCTTCCTTTCTATAATCTATACATATTCAATTCTTCCAATCAGGCCTCACATGTTATAAATTCAAGGCTCTTCACTATTCTAGTTAAACCTTTGCTTTCCAAGTATATTGGTTTTAGATTAATTTTATTTTTAATGCTCAAAAATCTGTTTCTCTTAACTTTTTCTATTCAAAAGAAAAATTAATGCTTATTATAAACATGATTTGTGAAGAAAAGCTAATTTATTCATTATGTCAAAAATATGAATTTCTCATTCTGAATTCTGATTTCTTTCTCTCTTTCAGGTGGTTAGTTGCATCATACATCAATGCTTCTCTAAAACCACTGTTAAATTCAAGTCTTTAAAGTTTCAAAATTTTTGAAGTCTTTTAAAGTTTTCTAGTTTGTTGTAATGGGCCCTTGCCAGCAAGGACCCAGGATTGGGAGTAGATATTCTCATTACCATGAATGCTGTATAAAGCTGCATCTGGATAGAATATCATGATGATGTGGAATGAAGAGGCCTAGTTCTCTACTTCAAAGTGTTTACAGATATTCTATTATAGTAAAGAGGATGGGTGAAGAGGAGCCTTTTGATTTTGCTATTAAGTTAGAACTGAGAGTACATACAATGAAGAAATTTGCTCTCCTTATTTCTTTTAGTGCAGGTGCTTCTGAGACTTCAAAAGTTCAGAAATGTGGAGGAAAGAAGATACAAACAGGAGTCTCCAAATCTCAAAAACAATATTATAGCTAAGTAAGGTCTTATGGAGCTAAGAGAATTGTACTTAATATCTTATATTCAGCAATAAGAAAAGAGGATGAATTTTTTCCATTAGGGTCATTTTAATGTTCTCTAAGGTTCAGTTCTGCAGCTAGACCAAAGCCCTGTGTTTACACAGTAATCATACAGGAAAATACTTACTGAATATCTCTGCATGCTCTGAAGTGGAAGTAATGAATTTTTAGAAATAAGTCCGTACAGCCTCCATTTGGTTCTTCTGCTCTTGGGAGAAAGTCATCATTAACCAATCTTCCATTAAGTTATCAAGTCCTTCATAAAATATGATGAGAAACTGAACTCAATGCTCCAAGTATAGTCTGAACAGAGCAAAGTAAAGAGGGACCATAAGCTCCCTTTTCCTGAAAGCCCAGAGTCTGAGGCAGAATGAGATTATAGACTACCATATCAGACTATGGAATCATAGGGACATTTCTACCCAATAGCTAAAATTATTTCACAAGCTCTTGGACCTTCTTTGGGCATTTCCAACAATAGAAAGACTGCAGGATGAAGTATCATCTGACATGAATTCATATCCCAGCTCAATCACTTTCTAACAATGTGACACTGAGAAAGTTATTTATTTCTTTGAATCTCATTTTCTTCACTATAAAATGAGAGGTTTATACTGGATGAACTTAAGGACTCTTGGAACTCTCAAGCTATGATTAAATAAAATGAAAACATGGAGGGTTATTAGAAATGATTTTATACAACCAGTACTTGAGTAAGACTCCTTTCTATGAAATCCCCAAATTGTGATCTTCCAGGTATGCTTAAACACCTCCAGTAATAGGAGATGTTGACTTCACAAAACAGCCATACCACTGTTGAATAGCTCTAGTTGTTATGATGTTCTTTTTTTGTTATAAGGGAAAAAAACTCTTTCTTATTCTAGTTTTTTTTTGAAGCAAGAGGTGTTTATTTAAATAGCATAGCGAAATAAGGAACAAAAAATATCCTTTCCCTTCCCCATAGCACAGGGGATATAATCTTCCGCAAATCATCATATCACCAGTGGGAGAGAGAACACAGAAACTGCAAGGTCATGGACCATGAATGAATGAGAATGCAAATGGAGAGACTCACACTTAGGGAGCATGTATGTCCTGGGCAACTCACATTTCTGATACTTCTGCTTACCTTACAAGAAAGCCTCTGATGTTTTCTAATGATGACATCAGTTAAGAAACTTTCTCCACTGAGACAATGTGCCCTTATGCTCTATTTTCTCCGCCATTCTTTTCTCTGCTGCCATTTCCATTAAAGTTCTCTCTGCCTTTTGCTGCTTCCACTGGGCTTTAGCTGCTACAGTCTCTTATTCTATCAGTTCCTATCAACTCTTATAGTTTACAGCCTAGTGACTAACATTTTGTGGTTTCAAATCCCAATCATCTAGTAATAGAAGCTCTGGGTATTTTTAAATCATTTTAATTTTCTTTTTACCTCCTGTCACACATGATATAGCAACATGAGTTATAGTCCAAAGTTTCCTTTATTTCCTTATACCTCTGAGTTGATAGTCTCCCTGTAATTCTGACCAGTTTTTCCCTCTCTAGTCAAATAGATTAAATATATTCCTTAAGCCTTATGCCAGTTCTTCAGCTATTTGAAAACTGTGCTCATCCTCCCCTCTACCTTCTCTTCTCCAAAGTAAGCATTCCCATTTTCCTCAATCATCTCTCATGATAATATGGAACTGATTTCTCCTCTCCATTTTGGTTACTTTCCTCTAGATCTACTCAAATTTGTCAATATTTTTGCACATTTTTTCCCTTTGCTTCTCTGCCTACCATCTCCTAGGAAAAGGAAAGAGGTAGGATGAACATAGGTACACTGCTTTCCCTTCCTTAATTGTTCCCCCCCCCCCGAAATTTTTAATTAGTTAAATATAATTCAGATGGCCATGAATTGTGTGTGAAAAAGACAAAGCATCAGTTTTACCTGCTATTTTCAGATGCTGTGTTTCTTTTGGAAGGCACCTCTGTCACTACATCTCATATCAGCTCCCTTGTTGCTAGTGAGAGCTTTTGGTTCTAAGTATAGGTACTCTGGAGGGCCAGCTCCTCCTCTGGCTTTCCTGTTCCCTACTGCCATCCCTTTCTTCCTATTTATCTCTACTTTAACTGAAACAAAGTCTATGACTCCTCCCCATACTTTTGCTGCCTAAGAACGTATTTCTGAAGAGCAATTGTCTGTCTTACCTGTGTCATGGATAAAGAGAGGAGCAAAGAGTAGGGTGAGGGAAGGAATCAAAAAGTAGTTAATATACAGAAGCCAGGGAATGTGGTAATTATATCCCTTGTCTGGCTCTCCCTCAGGTCCTCATTTAGTCCTAGAGGATTAATCATCTTCCTTTTCTCTATTAAGAATTAGAGTATGAAGACAAAATTCCAAGTATTTAAATCCATCATCATTTTTTTTCTCTTTAAGATATTCCTTACATTTTTATATGGTCAGGTGCCACCAATAAATATTGGTTCTTAGATAAAACATCTCTCTTTACAAGCAAGCAGATTTTCATTTCCAGACCACCACAGAAATAAGGATACTCATATAACCATTATTATAATATGAGAGAGCACACTAATATATGATGAAAGTATGACACCATCAACCTGTACCATCACATAGGAGGAATGGAAGAATAAGGAAAATCATTTTGAAATAACTAGAATTATTTTTTCCACAAGTAAATCTAACTTTTTAGTTTTTTCCCATTTGTCCACTGAATCCATTAGTCACAATCAATAATTATATGCAAACCACGACAAAGGAAGCAATTAATCAGTATTTTTGTAGCATTGTAATATTTGCAAAGACCTGTACATGCCTCATTTCATTTGATTAATTTCTTTTTAAAAAAATTATTTATTGGGGCAGCTAGGTGGCATAGCAGATAGAGCACCAGCCCTGAAATCAGGAGTACTTGAGTTCAAATCTAACTAGATTTGACTATACACTTCCTAGCTGTGTGATCCTGGGCAAATCACTTAATCCCAATTGCGTCAGCAAAAAACAAAGAAAACAAAACACAAAACCAAAATAAGAAAAATAAAACAAATAGAAAAATACAGAAAAAGGAAAAACAAAACAAAACATTGTCATGTGCCCAGCAAAACACATCAAGGAAGTTTTAAAATGTGTAACAATAAATTTCCATTTCAAGAAAGCATATATAATGATAGAAGACATTATATTCATGACTGTCCATTTTTTTCTTCCTTATAGGTTATTCTTTTGTTCTCCACTGTGGACTTTTTACTTTATTTTTTTTATCTCCTTTCATCCTCTACTTCTTCTAAGCAGGCTACATTTAACCAAAATCTATTTATGTATACATACATATACACACACATATACATATATATAAATACATATCTGCACAAATTGCCATATACATATCTATATACACACACATACACCTAAATACATTTATACATACACAAACACATATACATACCAAAACATGCACCTAAAATGATATCAATATGGCTGATATATAATGTAGATTTCTCTCGATTGAATCATTACATTTGACTTTGTCTTAGATCAATGATTACTAGCCCTAATTTTTTTCCTAATAAAATCTATCTGATCCTGTAATGCCCAGGTGCTTGTAGCCAGCAGGAAACGCACGTGACCATCTGGGGGCCAAATGGCTGAGCACAGGTGTGGCATTACTGATGCAGCAAAACACCACGGGACAGAGGACCATAGAGCCTAAGTCACGTGATAGATGTTTTGCATATTGCACAAGATTTGCAGGCACCCGCACATGGCTCGCGGGCCAGTGCCCTATCAGAGCAGGCCAGCTCAGACCGGAGACCTTCGGGGTGGGACACGATTGGTTCGCTGTGGCATGGGCAGGGAAGGACGAGAAGGGTATAAAAGGAGTCTGCCGCCATAGAGACCGGGATTACTATTAGCTTAAAGATGGAAATTACTATTAGCACGGCTTTATAGACTATGTAAGTGTAACACATAATAAAGTAAGATAAGCATATCCCCGTATCCTGTGGTGACTGTGAAGTTTCTCCCAGTTGTGGAGGCTGGGAGCCAGAGACGTCCGAAGCCTGTTGAGGTAAGTTTATCCTACCCTTTAGCTTAACTGTAACACTGGTCATTACATGATCCTTGTTATTGTATTTGAGTATATCTCATTTCCTCTCCCAGCTGACTTTTCTACTTTACCTCTGCTCTTTAAATTGACTTCCTTTTATTTTACCTCTGCCGCACAACCATAAATTCCTCCCTTATTTTCTCTCTCCATTCTTTCCTTTTATCTTTATCCCATTCCCCATAATTATATGCTCTTCTATACCCTATCTTATCCTATTCCCTCCCCACTTATTTATATATTTTGGAGGGTGCTAGACCTTTTATGATATACACACATATGTATGTGTATTTATATGTATATGAATATATGTATATATTCCTTATTTATCCCATTCCCAAAATGAGTAAGTTTTCAGAACTACCAGCCCTCTTCCCCATCTAATACCTCGATATAAGTTCTTCCTCTCTACTTCATTCATATAGCATAATTATAATTTTACCCTTTCTTACATGATTTTGCTTTTGAGTCAGATCATACTCAGCTCTGACCCATTTTTTTCCCTTTTGGACTACCTGATCACTAATTTCAATTTTAGTCATATGATTTACATTTCCACATATAAAACAGTTTGTCATTTTTGAGTCCCTTGAAATTAGTCTTTGATGTTGATTCATATATTAAATTTTTATTGAGTTTAGGTTGGGTTGAGACAAAATTGTTATAATCTGAGTTCATTGAATGCCATTTTTCTCATTCAATGTTATGATTAATTTTGCCAGATATATTTTAGCCAAATGACTTGTTCTTTTGACTATCAATATATGGTATTCCAGAATCTGAAGTCATTTATTGTAGTTGCTGATAAATCATATATGATTCTTATTGTAAATCCAGCATATTTGAATTTTTTTATGTTTGTTTTGCTTACTTGTTTCTTATAGAATTTTCTTTTTTATCTGGAGGTTTCAAAATTTAGCAATAATGCCCTTTTGTATTTTCTTTGTAAAATATCTTTGAGGTGATATTTGGAGTTTTTCTGTTTCTATTTTCTCTTCTTATTCTATCACTTCAGGACAATTTTCTTTGATTTTTTTTTTGTATTATTTTGTCAAGGTTCTTTTTTTGGTACAGGTAGTTCAATTATTCTTCTGTTTCCTCTTCTTAAATTGTTATTGTTCTCCAGATCTGTTGTTTTTCTTATAAGATGTTTCACATTTTCTTCTATTTCATTCTTTATATTTTGTTTTGTTATTTTGTGGTCTCATAACTTCTCTGGCTTCTTCTTCCCAATTCTGATTTTTAAAGAATTGTTTTCTTTAAGATTCTGGATCTCCTTGTCTGGTTGATTGAACTTTCTTATAATATTCTCAAATGTTTCTCTTTTTAAGTTTTCCTTCAATTTCTCTTATTTGATTTTTAAAGTCTTTATTGAGTTCTTCTATAAATTCTTTCTGGACAAGTAGACTTTTAATATTACTCTTTGGAAAAGGAGAGGCTTTTTTTTAACTTCAATTTTCTCCTCTGAAAATGAAACCCACCCTCCTCCATCTTTTCTATTTATGTAGTAAATTTCTATGATTGAGTTCTTTCTTGTTTCTCTGCTCATTTTTTTAAAAAATGAGAACTTACCAGTATAACCACCTTTAATTCTGGGTGATGGTTGGGAGGAGGAGAATTGTGCCTCTGGCTTGACTTCAATTCTTTTGTCTGGCCTGGAATCTCAAACCAAGAACTTCACCCTCCTGTAAGTGTCCACAATCCTCAACCTCCTTTTCTCATGCTTATGCCCTCATTATGTGTGCTGATTCCTTCTTGCCCAAAGCCATATCTCAGCAATACTGGGGGCCTGGCATTCCTTATCAGCTGAGTTTCCCTCAATCTTCCCATAGTCAAATCTTCAATTCCCCATGCAGTTCTTGGGGTGAAAGTTCCTTAGGACAGTTAGGATAACTCTTGTCCCAGCTAGCCCCAGGACTACTGATTTGCTATTTCAGTAGACCTAGCCTTGAATTATTTACACTTCCCAATGGTTAAAACCTGGTCCTGGAGTTTTCCTTTGATTAGTTGTCCCAGAAAGACCCTTGATCTGCCTTCAGTTTTATTTGTTTTTCACTACTCTCTGTCAACTCTGAGGCACTATTTTGTTTTGTTTATGGGGGAAATCTGGAGAGCATGGAATTTTCTGACCTTCATCACCATCTTCCAAAAATCCTCCCATTTGATTGGTTTCAAGGGTGCTTTTCTTCAGCCGTTCAGCTTCCCCTCCAAATATTTTTGATTCTCCTTTCTTTTTCTAAACTATCAGAGACTGAGGAATTGAGCTATCTTAAGAATTCTTTAAAAATGATAAATGATGCTTTTGTTGAATTAGTATCATTTGAACTCTCCTTCTTATGGCAATATTCCTTATGCTGAATTATATATTTTCTAACCATAGCATGCTAAAAGTTAAAACTGCTATCTAGTATTTGCCAAAGGTATTGTAATCAAATGGTGGTGTGTTAAGAAATGTTCTAAGTCTTGGAGGTAGAAAGATCTGAAATAGAGTTCTTCTTACTTTTGTGATTATTGGATTGTCATTGCTGTTCAATAAGGTGAAAATATCACATCTTGTCATACTCCTTTTCTAATTTCAAGCCAATCATCTGTTCCATATTCACTTATCAAAGAGGAACAAAATGACATCACTATGCCAGAGTCAAGTTACTGTGTCTGACTGTGGCTAATCAGACCAATACTAGCTTGGAATGCTCTGCCTGCCCCAAGTCAACACAAACAGTCCCTATGAATATTTAGAGTGGATTCTCTAACTTTACTCATTTTGTTTTTCTTCTGAGCTAATTCAGTTCTGCTTTGCTCATGCAATATAGCACCTTCTTTGATGAGGACACGCTTTACTGAGTGGTCTTGTGCCAATATCTCCCATGTCATACAATCACTTTTAAAGTTCTTAAGAGAGACCTTGAGAGTGTCCTTGATCATTTTTTCTAACTACCTTGTGAGCACTTGCTCTGTGTGAGTTCTCCATAAAATAATCTTTTTGGCAAGCATACATTTGCTAATGTTTGGTGCAGAGTACTGGACTGATCACAGACTTATCCTATCCAAGATAAATATTCACATTCAACAAAAGCATTTGTCCCAAGGCAAAAAGACTGATGATATCAACAGATTGGTGTTCTTCTTTGAGAAGGAGCAGTTTGTTGATGACTTGAAGAGTAAGTAATTTGAACATTCTTTGTCATTGCTCTTCTTTAGGAATGGGATGCAAACTGATATTTTCCAATCTAGTATCCACAGTTGAGTTTCCTAAATTTGCTGGCATATTGAATGCAGTATTTTAATATCATCTTGTAATATTTTAAATAGCTTGTCTGGAATTCTGTCACATTCAGTAGCCTTAATTGTTGACAATATTTCAAAATTTCATTTGGCTTACTTCTCTATGATGTCTAGCTCTAGAAAAGTAACTACACCATCATGATTGTGGTTACTGGCTATATTAAGATCTTTCTTACATAGTTCTTCTGTGTATTCTTGCCTCTTCTATTAAATCCTTATAATTTTGTCTTTTATGCCCATTTTTTGCATGAAACTTTCCCTTGATATCTTTAATTTTCTTGAAGAGATCTTGTTTTTCCTATTCTGTTGTTTTCTTCTATTTCTTTACATTGTTCATCTAAGAAAACATTCTGGAATTCTCCATTCAGTTGAGTACTTCCCTTTCTCTTTTCACTTTCACTTTCCTTCTTTTCTCAACTATTTGCATAGCCTCATTAGACAGTCATTTTGTTTTCTTTCTCTTCTTTTTTTCTGGGGCATATATTTATGTTACTGTCTCCTGTATAATATTGCAAATCTTTGTCCATAGTTTTTAAGGCACTCTGTCTACCAGATCTAACCCCTTGAACATATTTATTATCTCTACTTCATATTTATAAGGAATGTTATTCAAGTCATACCTATATCATCTGATGATTTTCCCTTCAACTTCAACTTCAGTGTGAATTTTGCAATATTGGCTATGATTGCTACTTCATTTCTCCTAAGGAATTCTTACTTATAGTTTTATATTTATTTGCCTGAATTAAATCCACCCTTTCTTTCCATTAAGTTTACTGATACCTAAAATGCTGATATATAAACTTTCCATATCCCGTTTGAACACATTTATCTTACTTTGATTTATAGATCTTATCTTCCAGTTTCCTATGCAATATTGATCTTTGCAGCATCAGACTTTCATTTCATCATCAGATATAACTACAGCTGAATTTCCTTTTGATTTTGGCCCCACCACTTCATTAGTACATAAGCTACTTGTAGCCATCCTTTGCTGTTACCTGTTGGTATATTGGACACCTTCCAACCTGAGGGTCTCATCTTCCAGTGTCATACCTTTTATCATTTTAATACTGTCCATGGGGTTTTCTAGTTAAAGATACTGGAGTAAATTGCCATTTCCTTCTCCAGTGAAATAGAACTTTTTGTCAGAACTATTTTGTCTGTCTTGAATAAACCTGGAGGGCATAGCTCACAGTTTCATTGAGCTATGCAAAGCTCTCCTCCACAACACTAGCAGATAGGGGTGAGGGTAATAAGAGTGCCTACTTTACAATAAGGAAAATTTGAAAGGTAACAGATGAGCTGAGTTTTGAAGGAAAACTGGAAAGAAAAGGAACAGAAAGGAAATAGTTTTTTTTTTTCATGGAGTAGGAATTTGGACCAGATTCCTTCTAAGATGTCTTCCAATACTGAGAACAATTGAAAACCTTTATGCTAGGCAAATTCTCAGTAGTTTAACCCCACCTATGTTTAAGTCAGTAAAGACTAATTTTCACACAGAGCTCAGGCAAAGATAGTCAGGATATAGTAATATAAAGAAGAAAGAACTATATAAAATTTAGAAAGAAGGTGGCTCTGAAATTATGGGGAGATACAAAAAAGAGATAAGGAAGGAAGTCTGACATAGCAGTAAGAACTAGAACTGTCATTAAAAGACTTGGATATGTTTCTTTGCAGCAGGGTGATTTGGGACAAATACTTTTTTCAGTTCTATTAAGTGTGAGGAATTTGGACTAAGTTGTTCTCTAAAATTCTTTTCAATCCTAATATTCTATGACTTTGCAAATTAATGACACTTTTTCCTTAGAAGGTTTATTGTCAATCTGAGGAGATAGAACTTAAACACTGATTTGAAGACTTTTATAAAATATCAAACAATATAATTCAAATGAGATTCTAAAGCATGTAGGACAACTTTCATACATACTTATATAAAAGATAAAGAATTAAGGAGTAGTTAGAATGGATGTGAAGGAGTAATGATAAGAAAGGCTCAATTTTTATTAAGACTAAATGTTTATATAAGTTATTAAAGATAGGAATAATGAATGAATAAATGAAAGCATATTTATTAATCATTTTCTATATATTGGACACTTATCTAAGGAATCTGGATATAAATATAAAAAGCAAGATAGTTCTTGTACTAAAAGTACTCATTTTATAATAGGACACATTTAATAGACTGGTAACCAGGGAGAAGTGTTTTGTTCTCAGAGGTCACAGGGATGATAAAAGGAGTCACATGACAATTGTTTGACTATGTTTTCAATTCCAGAAATTTATACATCCATGTGATTGATTACTGTTCCTAAAGCAAATAGTGGAAAGGACTCTCCATTTGGCATGAAGATGACCAGAAAATGAAAATGAAGGACCTAGATCTTCCTAGTTTCAGTGAACTTTCAGCTTTCAGGAAAGCAGGGATATGACCTGGAGTTCTGGGTCAGAATCAGACAGTAGCAAAGAGCTATGTGACCCAAAGATAGCCAAAAAAATCTATCTTGTGTTACATGAAATAACACAATATAGCACAAAGGAGTTGGAAATTAACTGGACCTTCACTTAATTGTTCTTTCGATTTACCTCCTTTCGCCCATTTTGAAGTCTCCAGGTTTACAAAGCCCTATACAGAAGCAAATACATATCCATTTATTCATGGTCACAGTAATTTCAGTCAATGATATAGAAGAAAAATAGCATTGTTGTTGTGTAGTCCAATCATCTAGACTTTTGATTCCTCTAAGATGCAGAAATATGCCATTATATCCTGATCTTAGCAATTAATTGACTTAGCAATTAATTAAGAGAACTCTGAGATGCCACTACACACCTCTCAGATTGGCTAAGATGGCAGGAAAAGATAATGACGAATCTTGGAGGGGATGTGGGAAAACTGGACACAAATACATTGTTGGTGAAACTGTGAACGAATCCAACTATTCTGGAGAGCAATTTAGAACTATGCTCAAAAAGTTATCAAACTGTGCATACTCTTTGACCCAGCAGTGTTTCTACTGGGTTTATATGCCAAAGAGATATTCAGGGTGGGAAAGGGTCCCTGTGCAAAAATGTTTGTGGCAGCCATTTTCGTAGTGGTAAGGAACTGGAACTTGAGTGGCTGCCCATAAGTTGGAGAATGGCTGAATAAGTTATGGTATATGAATGTTATGGATTATTATTGTTCTATAAGAAATGATCAGCAGGATGACTTTAGAAAGGCTTGATAGAGTTACATAAACTGATTCTAAGTGAAATTAGCAGAATCAGGATTTCATTGTACACAGCAGCAGCAAGATTATACAATGATCAATTCTGATGGATGTGGCTCTTCTCAGACTAGTTCCAATGATCTTGTGTTGATGAGAGCCATCTAGATCAAGAGAGAGGACGGTGAGAACTGAGAGATCACAACATATTATTTTCACTTCTTTTGTTGTTTTCTTAAATTTTATTTTCTTTCTCATTTTTTCCCTTTTTGATCTGATTCTTCTTGTGCAACAAGATAATTGTAAAAATATGTAAGGCTATATTGGATTTACATATATTTTTACCATGTTTAACATATATTGGATTACTTGCCATCTAGGAGAGGAGGTAGGAGGAAGGGAAGGAAATTGGAACACATGGTTTTGCAAGTGTCGATGGCAGAAAATTATCATTGCATATGTTTTGAAAATAAAAAGCTTCAATTAAAAAATAACAATGGAATTAAATTGAAATCCCTTTCTGGAAAACAAATAAAAATAGTTTCTAAAATAAAGAAAATATTTTGGAAAATGAATGGACTGCTTCATAACTTTATCTTCTAACCTTCTGCAATCTTAGAATATTCACAAAGGTACTAATGAGATTTTGTCCATACATATAAATTCATTTCTGTAGGAAATTACTTGAAGATCAGCAACTGCTCTACAATTTATAGTTTTGGGGAACTTCCTATAACACTAAGAAATTAAGTAACTTCTCAGAACTGGAATTTGTGTTAGATCTACCTGACTCAAAGTGATTCACAATTTATTATATCATGCTGACTTTCACCAAATGAAATAAAGGAAGTAGGGGGCAGCTGGGTGGCAGCTATGTGGTGCAGTGGATAGAGCACCAGTCCTGAAGTTAAGAAAACCTGAGTTCAAATTTGACCTCATACACTTAATTTGTCCTAGCTGTGTGACCATGGGCAATTGCCTAATTGCCTCAGCCAAAAAAACAAAAAAGAAATAAAGGAAGTAAAACTCTAATTAATTTTTTTTCTCTACTTGAGAAAAGATATAATTGGGGATATGTTAGAGCCCAGTTAAATCGGCTAGAACTGAGTATTAAATTTTCATTGTGAGGATTTACTGTTGAGAAATTAAAACTTTTTCAAATATGAACTTGATTTACTATTTGATTATAAGAAAGTAATGGAGATTATATTAATGATGCAAATTAAACTTTAAAATGTAATGTCTTTTTCCCCAGAAAAAAATAGCTGTTAAACATTTAACAGCACAATACTGTTTGTAATAGAGGAGTCTGAAACAATCTGTTGATGTTTTATAAATTTTATTTATTTAGTTTCTTTCTCTCTCTACTTTACCACCTAATTCAAACAGTTCTGTCAGGCATAGCTAGTATCAAAATCTTTTCATTATATTTTAACAACATATCCTAGTGGAGGAGAAGACTTGAATTGCCCTGTCCTGAATCTGCTTTGTCTTTACTCCATAAATAATGGGGTTGAGCATGGGAGGTACCACCACATAGAGGTTGGCCACTAGAATATGGATGTGCCGGGGAATGGTATGGCCTCCAAAGCGGTGAGCAAAGAAAGAAAAGAAGGCAGGAGTGTAGAACATAAGGATCACACAAATATGGGAGCCGCAGGTGTTAAGAGCTTTGAGCCTGGCAGACCAAGAAGGTATGTTGAAGACAGCATGGATGATCAATGAATAGGAGATGATGATGAGCAGGACATCTAAACCTGTGGACACCAGGGCTATAGTTAAGCCATAGATGATGTTGATTTTGATGTTGTCACAAGCCAACCTAGCTATGCCCATGTGTTCACAGTAGGAGTGGCGAATGATGTTTTGTCCACAATAAGTAAGCCGATACACCAGAAAAATGAAAGGAAAGCAGATAAAAAAACCTCTAACCACAGCTGCTACCCCAATCTTTCCAATGACTGAGGGAGTTAGGATGGAGGTATATCTCAAAGGGTAACAGATAGCCACATAGCGATCAAATGCCATGGCCAAGAGAATAGCTGATTCTGCTGCAAAGATGCAGTGAATGAAGAACATTTGAGCCACACAACTACCAAAGGAGATAGCTCCATAGTGGAACCAGAAAATTGACAGCATTTTGGGTGCTGTAGTTGTGGAGAGCAGGATATCTGCCAGCGCCAGCATAGAGAGGAACAAGTACATAGGCTCATGTAGGCTGCGCTCAGTGATAATAAGGAAGATTAAGAAGCTGTTGCCAATGATGGCTGTAAAGTACATCAAACATATAGGAATGGAAATCCAGCTATGTGAGTTCTCCAGTCCTGGAATACCAATTAAAATGTACCTGATGTCTTGGAAGTTGGTGTCATTTCCTGGAGAGGATACCATATTCAACCATTTCCTTTAGACTTTGCCACCACAATGAAATAAATTAAGCCTGATGACTCAGTAGTGCTGAATGAAGTATATGGTTGATTAATTCTTTCTTGGGGAGGATAGTAGATTCTTGTGGTATGCCCTACTATTTTAGGAAAACAAAAAGATATAAATCTCAATGCTATCTTCTTTTATTTTTTCAATTAAACATTTTTTTCTTTTATCTTTGTTTTTAAGTTAAAAAATCACCAATTACATGTAAAAACAATTTTAATGTTCATTTTTTACAGTTTTGAGCTTCAAATTCTAAAACTCCCCTCTCCTCTTCCTGAGATGGTAAGCAATCTGATATAGCTTATGTATGTACAATCATGTAACACTTTTCCATATTAATCATTTTGTGAAATAAAACTTAAAGAAAGGATGGGGGGCAGCTAGGTGGCGCAGTGGATAGAGCACCAGCCCTGAAGTCAGGAAGACCTGAGTTCAAATGTGACCTCAGACACTTAATACTTCCTAATTATGGGACCCTGGGCAAGTCACTTAAGCCCAATTGCCTCAGCAAAAAATGAGAGAGAGAGAGAGAGAGAGAGAGAGAGAGAGAGAGAGAGAGAGAG
>JAJPUD010008009.1:83854-95141 GCA_023553655.1 Myrmecobius fasciatus
AGAGAGAGAGAGAGAGAGAGAGAGAGAGAGAGAGAGAGAGAGAGAGAAAAGGAAGAAAGGAAGGGAAAAAAGAAAGGAAGAAAGAAGGAAAGAAGGAAAGTGAAGGAAGAAAAAGAAAGAAAGAGAGCAAAAAAGAAAAAGACAGGGAAGAAAGAAAGAAAAGAAAGAAGGTAGGTAGGAAGGAAGGAAAAATATATATTGTTATGTATTCAGTCACCGTCATTTCTTTCTCTTTCTTTACAGTGGATACTTGTGGCTATCAAAGTAAATATTCAACTGATTGTAAATTAGTTATCTAAAAGAGAAATTGACCAGGCATTGTTCTACCCTTTCCCTAGAAATGCCATTCCTCTGTCCAAAACCATTTCCATGACTCTCAAATTATGGGTCATTGAATCCAAGTGGGATTTTAATAGAAATCTTTCTTACCATGCAACAGGTCACCATCCAGCCATTGTTTGAAGACTAAAGAAGGGGAATTTACTAATTCCCAAAGTACTACATTTGTATTTTAGAGAAATTCCTAACATTATAAAGTTTTCAGTTTTAAGAAGCCTTCAGTTTATTACAATCTAATCACTCCTCTATTACAATTATATTTACATCCACAAAGTTCAACTATTCTCCAAGTTAAGCATCCCTAGTTCCTTCAATCTTCATATGTTGTGACCTGGAAATCCTTCACTATTCTGGCTGCCCTCCACTGCTGCCTTATCAGAACCACATCTGAAATGGAGCACCCCAAGATCAACACAATGCTTCAGAAAAATTAATACAGCTTTATATTTTATAAGCTTCCTTGACCACCATATTGCATTCTTGACACATTTTGACCTTCCCATTCTACATATTCAACATTATCTCATCATCCCCTGCACATAACCTGGTCAAATTCTAGCACTCACCATGAGTGTTCCATGATATCCCACTTGCATGCTTTCTTCCATGTTGTTATCTATCTCTGGAATTTTTTCCTAACTACATATCTGCTTCTTTATTTCCTACCTACCAAAATTCAACCTAAAAATCCCACTGGTGTGAAAGCTTCCCAATCTAACTAGTTGGTGATAACCTTTTCCTTATGGACTTTCCTAGTAATCTTTTATATTAATGTATGGATATAGATGCAGTATATGTGTATGCATGTATGCATGTATATGTATATATGTATATGTATATATATAAAACTTTTCATTATATTCTATATATAATATTCTCTCTATATATAAGATATATATATGTATATATATGCTATATATATCCTTTATCTCCTTTTATTCCTCCCAATTATACTGCATGTTCAATTACTTGGTAGATTGCATCTTATTTAAACACAGTAGTGTCCACAATGTAGGTGTTAAACACAGAATATGTATTTTGCAAATGTTTATTAAGTTGAATTGAATTACACCAGAACACTATTGATGGCCCTAATACAAAGAAGAAAAATGCATATATGTATATATACGAATGCATATATATAAATATATTTATATAGGCAAATATACAAGTGTATAATGCAGGGAGCTCTGCATACAATATTGCAATACTTACAAATGATTAAAATAAATGTAGAATATAAATATAAAATGTTGTGAAACACCATATCTGATCTAAATTAGCCTTTCATTTCCCCAAAGAGTTATTGAGACTTAAAAACATAAGCTACTTAAAATCAGGGAGAAGAATGGGACTTCAGATACTAATTGCAAGGAATCTTAGTGAGAATTATTAGAAATCCCCTAATCTAGGAGGTATCTATAAAGAGCCATAGTATTCTCCCTTTCTAGCAACCTCTCAGAAAATATTTAGGTCTTTTTTCATATCTCTGTATAACATAGGCATTAATTTTTGTGAATTGAGGAGGGGAGATGAGGCCACCCAAAGAAGAGATAGATATACATGATTCACTCATCCTTTGGAGATGTAGGAGGTCTGTAGGTTTGGAACTTGATCTATATTTTCAGACTTTTTAAATATCTTATCTTTTTTTTTCTCTTTTTAAAAATATCTCAATTTTTGTTATCTTCTGCTTTTAAAAAATGTATGGAATGGCTCTTCTGGGATAAAGGAGGGGAAGAAATACAAGAGGAAATTTAAGTGATATGTTTTGAAAATTAAAAAAAAACTTCAATCAATAAAAATAGAAGAAAAAATTTATTTCATAAACTTTGAACTGAGCTAAGTGAATGAATTTTGTTATTTTGGAATTCAAGGAGTCTTGAGGGCATTGTCAAGTCATTCAGAAGTGTTAAAAAATAACCCACAATTAACTCAGTCAATTCAAAGATTGATTTCAATTAATGTTCTTTCAAAATTCAAGAAAATTCTAGCAAGAAAATTAATAGATCATTCCTATATCATTAAGTTGAATTTTAGAATTTCAAAGAAAAATAGAAATGTTAACTTGGAGTCAGAGGACATGAGTTCACAAAAATCTGTGGGACTCATTTTCTTCATCTGTAAAATGAGGAGCTTGTATTAAATAAATTAAAAGGTCTCTTTGAACTCTAAAGCTATGGTTAAATAAACTGAAAACACTGAAGGTTATCAGAGATAATGTGATACAATCAATCTTGAATAGGAATCCTCTCTACAAGCAAGTGATTATCTACATGTCAGATTTTTGGAAAAGGGATGGGTCAACAAAACAGATTATAAAGAATGAAAAAAAATAGAACAGAATGTGAAACATCTTATGAGAAAAACAATAGATCTGGAGAATAATAGATCAAGAAGAGAAAATATAAGCATAATTGAACTGCTGGAAAAGTTGTGAACCAAAAAGAGAATCTTGATGCAATAACACAGGAAATAATCCAAGAAAATTGTCCTGAAGTGATAAAACATTAGGAAAAAGTAGAAATAGAAAAAAACTCAAAAAGATCCTTTGTTAAAAATACACAGGAATATTATTGCCAAATTTTGAAAACTCCAGACCAAAGAGAAAATTGTGCAAGAAGCAAGAAAAAAAATTCAAATACACTGGAGCTACAATTAGAATTGTACATGACATCAGCAGTTACAATAAAAGACCACAAGTTTTGAAATCATATCTACTGACAATCAAAAGAACTAGGCTTGTGACCAAAAATATCACATACAGCAAAATTATCTATACTTTTGAATGAGAAAAAATTGGACATTCAATGGACTTGCAGATTATCAGGACTTTCTATCAATTGAACCCAAATTTATCAGAAAACATATAATAGTCAATATCAAAATCAATTTTAAGGAAGTACACATGGACAAACTGTTTAACATGGACAAATTGGTTTTTTGACATGGGAAATGTATACTATATGTTTAATATTCACATCAATAATAGAGTAGCTCAAAAGAAAGATTAGCAGAATTAAGATAGAAATAGTAATTATGTTGTACAAATGAGATGCAAAGGAAGCATAGGCAGAGGCATTAGAGGGGGAGGAAGACTCAGTTCTGAAACCCTACTCACATCGAGAATGGGCTCAGTAGGGAACATGATATATATCTAGATAGATATATAGATATAGATATAGATATCTATAGATATATAGATCCATATCTATATCTATATCTATAGATATCTATATCTATATATCTATAGATATCTATATCTATATCTATTTGGAGGCTGTAGCACCCTCCAAAATCTATAAAGAAATAAGAGGGGAGGGATAGGCAGATGTGAAAGCAAAGGGTGAGAGAAGACTAGGAAGAGATCCTTAGGCGTCATAAGTAATAGCAAGTCAGGTTATGGAACAGAATTTAATTAAAGAGTCAGCAAGGATAGCAAAGACATGCATGTATGTATATATCTACATATGTGTATGTAAATATATCTTTTCTTAACTATAGTTTACTTGGGGTGGGGGTAAGGATGAAAGGGGGAAAAAGAATAAAGTAAATAAGGTAAACAGCAGAGAACCAAAGAACAATTTACAAGTAAAGAAAAATAGACATTCATGAATATATTTTTTTTACTAATACATATACTTTCTTGAGCTGGTAATTTGTTGCTATATAATTTGAATCCTCCCTGATATTTTGTTGGGCACATGACGATCTTTTCTCTTGTTTTACTTTGTTCTGTTTTGTCTTCCTTTTCTGTTTTTCTTCTTTGTTTTTTCAAATAAAATTTTTAAAAAGATCTTTGGAGAAGGAAGGAATTTATGGCCAAAGAAGAAGTAGAGAACCTTATGAAATACAAAATAGATAATTTTGCTTACATTAAATTTAAAAATTTTGCACACAAAAAATAAAAGCAATGCAACCAAGATTAGAAGGAAAGCTAAAATCTGGGAAAGAATTTTTAGAGCCAGTGTTTCTGACAAAGGACTCATTTCTAAAATATATAGGAAGTGACTCAAATTTACAAGAAGACAAGTCATTCCCCAATTAATAAATGGTTAAAAGAAACAAATAATTTTTCAGTTGAAGAAATTAAAACCATCTATAGTCATACAAAAAAAATGCTCTTAATCACTTGGTTAGAGACATACAAATTAAGACAACTTTGAGGTAGCACTTCACATTTCAGATTGGCTAAGATTACAGGAAAAGATAATGATAAATGTTGGAGGGGATGTGGGAAAACTGGGACATCAATGTTATGTTGATGGAGCTTTGAAATGATCTAAGCATTCTGGAGAGCAATTTGGAACTATTCCCAAAGGGCTATCAAGCCATGCATATCCTTTGATCTAGCAGTCTCATTACTGATTCTGTATCCCAAAGACATCATAAGAGAAGACGAAGTAGCCACATGTACAAAAATGTTTGTGGCTAGTACTTTTTTGTAATGGCTAGAAACTGGAAATTGAGTGGATGCCCATCAGTTGAGGAATGACTGAATAAGGTGTAGTACATTAATGTAATGGAATATTATTATTCTATTAGAAATGGTAAGCAGGCTGATTTCAGAAAAGCTGGAAAGATTTACATTAAGTGAAAGGAGAACCAAGAGAATCTTGAACACAGTAATGATAAGGTCCTGAATGGTTGGTGTGGCGGGTAGAAAGAAACTGAAGTATTGATAAAAATTAAATTGTTCCCTGAGATAAGCAGGAAGAAGGCTCTGAGAGAGATGAGTTTAATTCTGTGGTATCACTCTTTGTGGAGGTAATCCAGTCAGAAATTCAAATTATGTAAAGTCCTTGATGTTAAATTTCCCCTATGAAACAACTGATGGGCCATGACTTCCCTACTGTCCTCCTTTGAGTCAGTCCACCACAGGCACTCTACCTCTTGGTATCTTTTCTCTTACCCCTGCCCCATGCCACATGGTATCTTTCCTAACTACACCATGCTTCTCAATCCCTCATATCCTCCTTATATCTAACTCTTTTGAGGTGCTAAATCCTTTTCAGCGTTTAGCTGCCAACTAATGACATGCTGCAACTTCATGATGTGCTCTTTTTCTACTGAGTAATCATGAACTCCACTAAGGAATTTGTCTTTCATATGCTCTTCCACTCAGTTTCATTTTTGCCATTCCTGGTATCTATTGTATCCTTTCATTTTGTCTGTAAACTCTTCTAAATAAATCTACCTTTTGCCAAAGAGAATTCTTCACATGGCTGAACTCCAACTTTTGGTGTCTATCATAATCTGGTGTCTACATCAGTCATATCACTAAAAAGATTGTGATGATCAATAGTATGGACTTGGCTCCTTTCAACAATGCAATGATTCAACACAATCACAATAGACTTTTGAGATGAAAAATGCCTCTGCATTCAGAAAGAACTATTGGAAACTAAATGTGGATCAAAACAGTATTTTCACCTTTGAGAAGTTGTCTACTTGCTTGCCTGGTTTCTCATTTTTTTTCCTTTTGCTCTGATTTTTCTAGTACAATATGACAAATATGAAAATATTTGTCTACAATATTTATTTTTGATATTTATAAATACTATATAAATACTTATATATTCATATTACATATAACATAAATATACATATAAATATTATAAGTATAAATAAAATAATAAATGTTTAATCTACAACAGATTGCTTGCTATCTGGGGGAAGATAAGGGACAGAGGGAGAAAAATTTGGAACACAGCCTTACATAAATTAATGTTGAAAACTCTCTTTACATATATTTGGAAAAATATAATACAATTGAAATATGAAAATAAAATTTAGAAAAAAGAAATATTTTCTATAAAGTCCCAACATTGTGATCTTCCAGCCTTTGCTTAAATATCTTCTTGATGGAAAACTCAGTGATTCCACAAAACAACTCTATTACATTATTGAATAGGTCTAGTTGTTAGGAAGTTTCATTTTTCCTTATTAGGAAAAAATAAAATCTTTCTCCCAGTAACTTTTACCATTTGGTCCTAGATTTTTCATCTGTAGCCAAAGTGACCAAATCTAAACCTTCATCATCATGGTAATCTTTCAGCTATTTGAATGCAATGCTCACATCTCTCTTATGCGTACTAATTCCCCTTCTCCATTTTTATTGCCCTATTCTGGATCTGCTTGCAAGAAATAAATATTATCTCATATTTAATAACTATTGCATTAGGACCATGGTTTTTCCCATTTTCTACCTTCTCATCCAGAAACCAATTAGTGTGGGAAATCTCTCTTAAAGGTTTACCAAATTTAAACTCTAATCAGACAGTAAAAGAAATTTCATCTAATTGTGTTTGCTCAGACAGACCTATTATCAAAACAGGTGATACAGAAAGATTCCCTTTGATCAAGAATTGAGTGCCCTAAGGCAGGTACTCCAAGACCTTCATTTTAACATAGCTCACACCTCTCAATATGTTAACCAATCTGAATTGATTGCCACCCCTCAGGAACACCTCTTCTTCAAAAGACATATAAATCACCTCCATAATTAGGGGCCTTTTGTTCTAAGAGAGATTACCAAATGACCATAATTTTATTAATGACCTGTTGGCATTATTAATAAAATTATTCAATTTCCCAGAAACTATGTCTCTAAAATCTTATTAATCAGTTCACAAAGCTTTTTATTTCCTTGCCCCTATGTCCACCACCTTTCTGGAAGAAAAGTAAAAAAGCAAACATAATCATGCTGCCTTTTCTTTCTCATGTTTTGATTGAATGTACAATCAGATCTGGGCTTGATGTGTTCGTGAAACATATGGTATCAAAGCAGAAAATAAGTTTTATCTGCTATTTTCAGGTGTTGTGCTTCATGTCAGAAAGTACCACTGTCACTATCCTTCATCTAAGCTCCTGTGATTCCAGCCGCAGATGATCTGTAGGCCCAAATTTTCTTGGCTTTCCTGCTCCTTGTTGCTATCCTTCTCTCCCTATTTCTTTTCACCTCTCTGAAACAAAATACATGCCTCTTCCCCACACCTTGGCTGCCTAAGAACATTTCCCTAAAAGCACCAGCTGCCTTACCTGTGCTATGAATGCAGAGAAAGGCAGAGAAGTCAGTCAAGGAATGTGACAAAAAGAAATGAATGTTCATATTCCAAGATTTTTTTATAGTACCTACCACACTCTCCCTCAAGACCTCATTCAATCCTAGGCTGTCTTTTTATCCCCCTATTCAAAATAGATTCATAAGGCTGACTCCCAGGGGAGTCATAAACATTTCCTCTTTATTCTTTACTTTTCTACACGTTCTGGTCCTAGTGATAAATGTTAACTTTATAACCATAAATTCCTATATTAAATAATCCTGCTCACAAATAAATATGTTCATAGGCAAATGACCACAGTAGCAAAAATATTTATAGTTATAGTAGATGTGAACACACTGACATAGGATTAAAAGATTTCATACACACCCACAGACACATACACACATACACACAGACACATACACAAATATATACACATATCCCAACTAGTACTTGAAGCATGGGGTATTGAGGAATAGTAGTATGTAGCAAAATAGTTTTCAAATTTTTATACCTGATTTTTAATCCTTTGCCATTTGCCAAATGAATCATGAACCACTATCAGTAGGTATACACAGACAAAAACTTTTCATTTTCTGACAATATTCTTCTTTCATACATTTTCAGGAGCTCAGGAATTTCCCAGAAGTCTTGCAACAGCTCAAAAAATTAGTGACAAAAAGATCAAAGATAGTGAAAAATTCCTGTAGAGGGATCAAGTGTCAAGAATCATTATTTGACTTCTCTTGATTATAAAAATCCCTCAAATGCAATGTTAGCACTTGATGTTTTTATATCATATATTGTTCAAAAAAAAAGAAAAATATTTATCCACCCAGACATTTCCAAAGATCATATTCCCCCAAAAATGGAAACATATTAAAGAATTTTATAATACTGAGTAACATCCCTGATTTAAAAAAAAATTACTATATAAAAGACATAGGTTACAGTCTGAGCCTCAAAAATACCTGTGTAATACTGGATAGATCACTTATGTGCTCTAAGCCTCATTTCTAAATTTAGAGTAATATTTAAGCAAGCTATGTTACAGTATAGTTGTGAAGAATGTCATCTTTCAATTTCTGTATAATATGTTATCATTTTGAGGCTAAACAGAAACCTCTGTTGCCATTCTGTCTTCATTGACACTTCACTTGTCTGGTGAATGGTTCTACTAGTTTTAAGGGAATGAATTATTGGTGTTAAATTTGACTAATTGCTAAAACAGCACTAATTGCTAAAACTATAGAATACTAAGAAGCATGAAAAGATGGATAACACATTATCCTTCAGTGATTTGCATGTGAAGAATTAAAGAGATTTTAGACTGATTGTTTGAGAAATATAGAACCTACCACTATTCTATGATTATGGAACAAATGTAATTTTCCTGTTATAGGAAGAAAATAAAGATATATTCACTAACCACAAACTAAATAGAATCATTTCCAGAAAGGATTCAGAAGCTGAACACAAAAGGATAAGAAAAATGAAATAATGGATTTCACAAATTCATTAAAAAATCTCCGTGTTTCTCTCTGTCTGTCTCTCCTTGTTTCTCTGCTCCTTACCAGGCAGACTACTTGCCTAATTAGAGGCTCTAATTCCATCTTGTTTTGTGCAGAAAAAAGGATAAAAGATAATATATTCTTCTCTACTATGAGTGATTGTTATGAGCAAGAAGAAATAAAGAATAAACTCTGCTCTCTATTATGATTTCCTACTGATAAAAATAATTAAAGCAATAGAAATTCTTTGCATTGTCACATGGCATTACAAGTAAAGGCAAAGAAGCATCCTGAAAAGGATCAGATTTAGAAATATTTTCACCAATTTTAGGATATTGCTCATCAACTTTTCATAAAAATGCAATGCTATTTAACGTGCCATAGGTATGAGCTCAGCTTGAAACTAGAAGGGCTGGATACTATGGTTGCTGTTGAGATATCAGAAGAAGAAAAGAGGGGGGCAGAGCCAAGATGTCAAACTGCAGACAGCATTCTCTGTGAGCTCCTGAGACCTTCCCTCAGACCCAGACAAATTGAGCCTCCAAACTGGTTCTGGAGTGAGGGCTCCACCAAACACTTGGACTACAACGCACTTCCATCAAAAATCTATTTTGAAAGAACTCCAGAGAAGGTCAATTTTAGACAGGCAGGGGATCTACCAACTCCCACCGCTCAGATGCCAGCTCACAGACTCCAAAGCGCAGCCGGGCTGCAAGTCCGGGGCTGTGACGGAGCAGAGGATTTTAGGCTGCCAGGAAGTCACTGGGAGACACTTGCGCCACTTTGCTCTGCTTGCGGGCAGGTGCTTTGGAAGAACTGCCTTTGGTAAAGGGTGGATTGAGAGCATCTGAAAGTGTGGTCCTAGTGTGGATCTAGCTAGATCAGCCCCAGACCAGAAGTCAACTCGGCAAACTGCCCCAGGACAAATTGAAACAGCAGCAGTATTCCCTGCTGGTGACTGATATATCAGCTCAAAAACATGAGCAAGAAGCAGAAGATAGCTCTCAACATTGACAGCTTTTACAGAGAGAAAGTAGGGCAGACCCCAGATCCTGAGGTTCTGAAAACAATCCCAGAGGAAGTCACAAAGGCGGACATGAGCTGGTCACCTTTTCAGAAGGCTTTCCTGGAAGATTGCATAAAGAATCTCAAAAGAGAGTTAGAAGAAGAATGGGGAAATAAATTGAGATCAGTACAAGAAGAAAATATCTCCCTGCAACAGAGATATGAAAAAATGGAAAACAAGTCTGGTGAATTGAAAAAAGACAACAATTCACTGAAAAACAAAATTGGTGAATTGGAAAAAGTCACCAACTCACTGGAAAATAAAAATAATGAATTGGAAAAACACAACAATTCACTGAAAAACAAAATTAGTGAATTGGAAAAAGTCAACAACTCACTGGAAAATAAAAATAGTGAATTGGACAAAAAACAATTCACTGAAAAACAAAATCAGTGAATTGGAAAAAGACAACAATTCACTGAAAAATAAAATTGACAAAATGGAAAAAGAATGCAATGAACCAAAAAATTCAATTGGCCAGTTACAAAAAAAGCTAAAAAAGATAACTGAAGGAAATAATACCTTAAAAATTAAAATTGAACAAATAGAAATGAATGACTCAATAAGACTTCAAGAATCAGTCAAACAAAAACAAAAAAATGAAAAAATAGAAGAAAATATGAATTATCTCCTAGGAAAAACAACTGACTTGGAAAACAGATCCATAAGAGACAATCTAAGGATTATTAGACTCCCTGAAAGCCACAATGAAAAAAAGAACCTTGATGCTATCTTCCAGGAAATCATGAAAGAGAATTGCCCTGATGTTTTAGAATCAGAAGGCAAAATTGGCATTGAAACAATTCACTGATCACCTTAAAGAGACCCCAAAATTAAAACCCCAAGGAATATCATGGCCAAATTTCAGGACTATAGCACCAAGAAAAAGATATTGCAAGCAGCTAGGAAAAAAAAAACAGTTCAAATACCGAGGAACTGTCATTAGAATTACACAAGATCTGTCAGCTTCCACATTAAAGGATCAAAGGGCCTGAAATCAGATATTCCAAAAGGGAAAAGAACTTGGATTACAGGCAAGAATAAGTTATCCAGCTAGAATGAGCATTATCTTCCAGGGAAGAAGATGGTCATTCAATGATATAGGAGAATTTCACATATTTCTAATAAAAAGACCAGATCTGAACAAAAAAATTGACCTCCAAACACAGAATTCTACAGAAGCATAAAAAGGTAAAAAGGAAAGAACTCTTGAGAACTATATCTCTACTATGGGTATCCTTAAAGAATGGGAGTATAATTTTATTTTACTTTGATAATAATGGAAAAGAAATTAAAGGTAGAAGGGATATCATACTGTGAAAAAA